>KZ808231.1:197860-235926 GCA_000696205.2 Oncopeltus fasciatus
AAAAAAAAAAAAAAAAATTCTGTGGGTGGATGTAGTGACATGAATATTTTTGAACTCACCCTTTAACAATAACAAAATTTTAGAAACTGAATCTATAAAGAAAACATGGTCAACTTTTGCCTATAGAATGCTTTTCGAAATTGAAGATAGGTCTGTGCCAGAAAATAACAGTCTAATTGGGCTGATCAACTATTCCATACTTATTTAATGACATAAATTTAAATAGGCTCCGGGGATAGTGTGAGGAGACTAAAGTTATCCTGGGAGTACAATCTAGCTTCAGGAAGGGTTTATTTGAGTAGGCTGATATATTTGTGTGTGTGTGTGTGTGTGTGTGTGTGCACAGACCAACGTCAATAGCTAGATTTCTATAAGGGACATTTGCCAAAATTCTTAAATCTAAGAGTGGTACTAACGTGAATAGCTTGATTTTTTTTTATGAGTATCTGCTAAGATTATTAACTGGGGATCTTTATTATCATACCACAGTAAAAAAAAAAAACCTTCCTAAGTATTTTTCAACCCTTTAATTGAATTACTGTTACTTACTTACTCAAGTATTTTACGATATTAAAGGGCTATTTAATGTATGCAATCAAAGAATTCATAAAATATATGAAAATATATATCAATCAATAAATATACATCAAAGATATATACATACATACAAAATATGTAATTCAAAATAAGACAAAATTAATCAAATTGGTGGAATGTAGGATTACTGTCCTTTTTGGTAGGCACTAACTCAGAAATTTCGGATAGATGTATTGCAATAAACTTTCTGCCATTAACTTGTGTGTGAACAATGTTTTTCTGACTCAAAATATTTAGATGACTGAAAATTAGAGGCCCGAGAAAGCATTAAATTGATTTGGTCTTTGTTTTAAACACACATTTCTAAGGGATAGTTTCACGTCTGTGAAAGTCAGTTAAAATATATTGTGAAGAAGGTGTCCTGGTTTCATGTCACAAATTACACAGCTGGCAGCATCTTTGAAAGCTCGAGGAGAAAGTGTTCTGAGCCTTTGAGATTTGACAATACATTTAGAGGATTATTCTTCATTGATACTTTTTTTTCTTATCTCGAGATCTCTAAGCAAAGAGCTCTTTAGCAACCAAAGAAAGGCTTTCAGATTCTAAATAACATTTAGAACCCTTTGAGAATCCTAAGAACACTAAAGAATTGGATAATGCATGTATGAGTTCCTTAGGAAAGTGAAGAAGAGGTAGTGGTTTTTCTGATTCAGAAGTCCTCAATGAGTGCTCGTTATAACACGAGTATACTATTCTAGGGCTATATAATTTGGCAATATATTTATGATGGGCTATTTGACACCTATATCAGGTAGTAACGATATTGTGAGAAGTCAGAGTGGTTTCCAATTAAAAAGTTGCTTTCCTGTCTCCAGTACCACAACTAAGAGCTCTTTGTGAACCTCAGATAGGCCGTTATTTCCTTGTGAGATCTGGCAATAAACCTCTATGGGATCCTGTACGAGTTACCTGGGATACAGTGTGAAGAGGACGGAGTGGTTTTCAGCTGAAACATTTCTTTCCTGTCTCGCAAGCTCTAGAGCTAGGTACCCTTTGGCACCCAGAGATATGCCGTAATGTACCTCTGGGATCCCGCAATACCTCTCTTAGGGATTAGGTAATCCCTGTACGAGTTACCTGGGATACAGTGTGAAGAGGACGGAGTGGTTTTCAGCTGAAAGGTGGCTGAGGTACTCGCTTGGGAGCGCCCCCCGGGCCCTGAAGACCGGTTCCAGGCCTCCTCCAACATTCCAGTCTGGATTACTTAGCAAGCCTTGGAATTTTCTTATTCTACCACACTTATATACTCCTCCTCTTGCACCCCCCCCCCCTCGGAGTATACTCTTTGGGCCATGTACTCACAGTTTTAACTAAAGGGGTGTTTTAATTGAGGCTAATTAAGGATTTTAAACTGAATTGACACATGCCCCTCATATGAATAGTCGCGATACTTTCCTCTTCTGCTTGTAGTTTATTTTGAAAATATATTTAAATAATCGATTATTTATATATATAATTTGTAAGGGTTTGGTGTGAAACTATCAAAACTTTTACTAACAAGATATCATTGTATAAAGTCAATAACTCCTACTGCTCACACATATCAGAGGGATTAAATATGATTGAAACGTATTTATGGAATTTATAATAAATAAATATAATAATTTATCCATACCTATAATTTATAGGCAGCATGTCATGTACATTTCACTGAATCAGAATGGTTATTTACAGAATAAATCAACTAGTTTTTTTTAAAATTGATTAATGCATATTATAAACATAATCAATGTGATGTGAGAATGGTAAATAGACATTTATTATTCAACATGTGTCAAAAACACAATTCAAAATAAAGATGCTAAATTAATTATATCTATAGAAAATGAAAGTATGATTTCAATTAAGATTCAGGTGTGGGTTCAACTTCCCTTCCTAAGGGTACAATTTTAAATGTTAACAGGAAATATTTTTGATTAATTTTTTTTATTGCATACATGAATTTTCGTTCTGATTGAATTATTAAACTGTGGGTTTCTGTTAAACCTAAGCTAAAATCATAACCGTTAAAATTATGGTTGATAGGGTGGATAACACTTATTTAAAAAAAAAAAATATGCTAAAGTTTTTGGTTAGGGAGCCCTATAAAAACTTGAGACTAGAATATTTGGAAGTGAAGAAAAAATTCATCTCACATATATTATTACATATATATTTATGGAAAATTGAGGAAAAAAAATCTATAAATATTAGGGATACTGTAATAAACACATAAAGAAGGAACAAAAGTTTTAATAAGACTATAAGTATGATTGAATGGAAAACATTACACCCACTCTTTGATTCGCCATTTTATATAGAAGAGTTAGAGGTATATTCTGCTCAGAAAAAAAAAAAAAAAAATTCTGTGGGTGGATGTAGTGACATGAATATTTTTGAACTCACCCTTTAACAATAACAAAATTTTAGAAACTGAATCTATAAAGAAAACATGGTCAACTTTTGCCTATAGAATGCTTTTCGAAATTGAAGATAGGTCTGTGCCAGAAAATAACAGTCTAATTGGGCTGATCAACTATTCCATACTTATTTAATGACATAAATTTAAATAGGCTCCGGGGATAGTGTGAGGAGACTAAAGTTATCCTGGGAGTACAATCTAGCTTCAGGAAGGGTTTATTTGAGTAGGCTGCTTTGACAATTTGTTTATAATAGGTTCTTTGGTACTGTTATTTTTATGGCATTCGGGGCAGTTATTTTTTTCCCCCCATTTTTTTTACTACTTCAAACGGGTACTTTATTCGTTGAAATATGGCATACTGTGGAAAATTTGTCATGAAATTGGGGTTTGTTAAAAACTAATAAGGGTTCTTAATAAAATCCATAGTCAGGCAAAAGCTTGTATAAATGGATGACCACTGTAAATCGAAGGCTATTTCTGTGACTTGCGGATTGCTACAGGGAGAAAAACTTTGTCCTGGCTTATATTTCCTCTTTGTTTATTATGTCGAATTTTTTTTTTAAAGTCGGGGTACTATGGGTCTTAAATTAGGGCAAGACGTTTACATAGTATTTATGATGCCAGCTGATAATAGAGTGAATTTTGTGATTCAGAAAATGGTGTTAAGATGAATATAGATATATTGTCAGACTATAGTAATGTGAAAGGATTGGATTTTAATACCTCAAAAACTAAATTAATGAATTTTCATAAAGGGAGAGCTATGACGCTGTGGGAATTTTATTTTAAGGAAAATAAAATAGATAAGTTTAGTAAATATATANCGAGGCCCTATATATATATACTTGTTCAGGAGTTCATCACTCCGATTTTGAAGTTTATACACTGCAGCTAAACACTTTTTACGCTACTGCTAAATAGTTATGTGTTAGATTATGACACATAGACATGTTATATTATTTTTTTTTATTGTTTTTTTTTTTCAATATTCATCTGATTTTTTGGTTATTAATAAGTTTTTTATTCTTCAGCTACGAAGACCGAATCACTGACAATCCTCTCCTCATGCAGCTAAATACTTTGAAAACCAAGGCAAGAGTGCTATAGGCAATTCAGTTCTAGAGATAAGCGCTAAGTTCTAAGGGAAAGAAAGGTAAGAGTAAAAAAACGCGCTGGTTATGAGTGATCAAATATAGGGGCTAAGACATTTGGATTGTTGTTGAAGGGGTATGTATACTTTTTCAAACGTTTCGCTTAAAGTGAATTCCCCATATTGGCTGATTCGTCAGGAATATTACTTGTTACACACAGCTCTTATCAAACTGAAATTCGTGGATGCTACTAGCACCTGATACCCGATTTGCTATTGACGGAAGCCAACCTCCATCAATCTGACCGAAATTTGACTGGGTCTTGCAATTTATAATTTATTGAAAGCAGTAAGGAAATATTCCTTCATTTCAGAAAATTCTATTTGAGAAGTTAGGGAAGAGTTTCCATCTATCCTGCAGTTATACAATACCCACTTACTGAATAGTGATCTGCAAAAGTTAGGTAAGTTTATATGATACATTTTTCTTATCTATTTTTGACGGAATGTTGACTCCTTATTTACTTCTGAATACCCCCTTCCTTATGATTAATAATGGATCTAATTATCTAAAATTAGATTATCAAGAGAATAAAATCACATATATGAATTTATCTTATGACATAAAGGCAAAAGTGGTATGTACCATTTGAAATTATTATCAGCCGAAGGACCTTTTCACATTTTATTTCTTTTCCCCATTGAGGAGGCATTATATCTCTTCAGCTGAACATATGAACCCCAGCAATTACCATTCTTTAATGTCTCTTTAATGTTAAGATTAAGGATTCACTGCAGCACACAAGTCAAATTTATATTAAATGAATGAATAGAAAATGTTGCATGCAATAAGGTATTTGTTTTCAGGTATGTAAAACCTTGGATTATATTTCGTTATCGTTTGCATGCTTATGTTTTAATTTTTTATTTAATTTAGAGCATGTAGATTAATTTACAAGCTAATTTTCATTATTAATATTGCGTTTAATAATTCTTTTTATTTTAGCTACTAATTTATATTCATTTGCAAAATGTTTAGTAGTTCATAGTCGCCAACTCTATTTGTATGGGGGAAATCCCCATAAACAAATATATATATATATATATATAATGATTTTAGTGGAAAAGTATTTGACTCCTGACATAAAAAAGAAATTTAAAAACAAACTACTTACTAGATAAATTTTACATATATTCTGCTGCAATCGTTTTCTTGTATCAGGCCTCTTCAGTAGCTTATATCCAAATATTTAATTTAATTACAAAAAAAAAAAACTTAATCTAAGCTGCTTTCCCTTGTTTGATTGAAAATGGATCTAGATAAAAGTAAATTACTTTTTGATCTTACTAGCTGGAAGAGAGCTATGAGTGTTATATACGTAAAAACAAAGTTTGTGCGTATTCTATCTAGTTGTGACGTCCTCAATTAAGAGTCGGTTATAGGAATCGTCATTTCTCCTCATGTCCCAAATTTAAACAAGACATTTCAGTAGTTCTTGCTTGAGCTATTCACGTAACTAACTAAGTTATTTGCGCTTCACTGTGATTTGTAATTGAGGGTAGTCGCTTAATTTGCACAGCTTGGTCAAACGGAATTGTCTGATGGCTCCCTACGGGTGTGATAAATTCTTTGGTTGTTGGTGGCTGGCGTGGAAAGTTTAAGTGCTAAACTTGGAGCCCACTAAATTTATTATTTCTGCCCAGCCATGATGGAATGTCTTATGTTAAATTCAGTTGTCCCTGATGATACTGTTAGGACCCTCATGAATTATGTATTTTAGGGCAGAGAGCTCAACTCTCATCCTCACGGCATTTTGGGCAAGCCTNTTTTTTTTTTTTACAAAGCAATCTGCTAAACTAATATTAGATGTTGTTTTTTTTTGTTGGGGTTCGGTTATGGTATATCCAAAAAGTTTTAAAATCCAGCTTCAGGACTGTTATAAAGGCGTGTGGGGAATGCCGTGTCCCTAAGATCACATTTTCATGACCCCTCCCACCTTCGTGTAGCTCTGAAAATGGCTTACAATGTAAGCCGAAACGTTGGTAGATAATTTTTAAAAATGCACATTTTTTTAAAAATTGTGTTATTTTGAATCTACCTTGACCGAATCCCAACAAAAAAGCATCTAATAATATCATAAATATTATTTTTTTATGGTATTTAATCCCACGTAAACTTTAATAATATTTAGTGCAAGGGGACAGAATAAAAAATCTAACTGTCCCAGCCAGGACACGAATCTGGATCTCCAGCTATCCGGGCCGGTGCATTTTCCATTTATGCTACCAGGACAAGCTCGATTAGTTATTAAATCCTCCGCACTAGTGTCGAGAGTCTAAGTCCTGGCTGGGAAGTCAGATTTTTATTCTGTTCCCTCGCACTAAAAATTATCTAATAATATCTTATAATAAATCTACGATAACAAAAAACTCTCCATCTGCTAAATTAATCTATAAAAGAGTTTAATTTTCGAATTTGTATATAGTTATGTAGGAGTTGAAGTGAGGGAGTGCAGCAAGGTGGCACATCTTCAATGAGTGAGCTGTCGGCCGGAGTGGTGCGAGAAAAATGTCAACGAGGTTCCCTCCACCTCGACGGGCGGCAAGGAGAGAATGGGCCAGTTGTAAACAGATATAATGGGATCCATTGTAATGAGAGCCCGCGGACTCATTAAGAAGGATTTGACGGTAGGGGGCCCACACACGTCTAGTAGCCCCGCCCGAACGACGCTGAAATCTAAAACACGGAACACGATAGGGTTAGCCCGGGACCAGCACCGCTCCCACCAAAAAACCCGGTTCCCTCGACTCTTTATTTTTGGTCCTCCCTACGCACACAAAGGGGGGGGGGCATTCCACGTCTTCGGGGGCTTTTTGGCGCTCTCTCTCTCCGCGGGTTCTGCAGACGGGATCCGATCACACGGTCCCTTTGTGCGTCTTCTGGGCTAAAACTGAAGTATGGCGCGCGGTTGAAGGCTTCTCCTGGCCCTTTTCATGAAGCTTGACTTCTAGTGGTGCTGTCGGAAGGCCCTTCGTGGAAGCGTGTGGGAATGGTCCGTCTAAAAAACCAAACACAATGTTACCCGCTGCTTTCGACGTGTGCAGTACGAGGCCCTTTACTCAACACATCACACATAATGAATCAAAATATTCTTCTCATTTAGGAATATTTTATGCATTTTTTAAAGTATTTAAAAAGCTTAAGATATAGCAAACTTTAAGTAGGTTAAACGTTGAAATTTTGTTATTGTTCTTTATCAATCCTGCCTAGAAAACATCGCTGATTCAATATATATATATTGTGTGTGTGTNCATTAGACAATATATAAGATTAAAGGATTTGATCAGAAGCACTAATATCTGCGATGAGCTGATATCATCCATCAGCACTAAATAGCCATTTGTGATATACCTTAGAAGAAATACATGATAAAGAGAAAGAGGATGATGTTTATGAAGGTTGAACTGAACTGTAATGATGCTAATGTTGGCAGCCTACTGCTCAAATAATTAGATGGAACACATAGCTACTAAACAATTTTTTTTTTTTTGTTAAGGATTAAGAACAGGGGAAACTTTCTAAGGAGAACAGTAACCATTTTGACAGATAATACTAAAGGAACTAGTCAACAGTGTTATATATATATATATATATATATATCATAAAAAGCATCTTAAAATCAGTGCAGCAACAGGCCCAGGCAGGAAACAAATGTTTAAGGATGTGTCCCATCAAGACCCATACCAGTTTGGGTAGTTTGTGGTCAGCAAATGTTGGTTCTTATTACTTCATTTTTCTCATTAAATGATATAAGAGGTCAGAGAGAGTTCACCTCGACCAACTTGAAGAGGAGTAGTATCTTATAAATAAAAAAAAAGTGTCAACTGTGAAGGTTTGTGACAAATATCTCATTTCCTTCACCCAACTTTGATTTAGAACCTCCATCAGCCAGAAAAATATACAAGAGCAAAGTAAATGATACTCGATTATGGCCTAGTGTTCTCAGGAGAACACCAGGAATTCCCCTGAGGCATTGAAACAGAAGCACGGAAGAAAAAAAAACTGAGGTAGCACTGTGAGTATTATGTCCAGTACCATTGGACAGCCTACTCAAGTAAATCATGGTGGCATTTATTCATCACTTAGGCAAATTACTTGGGGGAAAAAAATTACCAATATGTATTAAGAAAGAAACTAAATTTTATCGGTATTTTTGTGAGAATCTGGATTGTTTTGATTTAAGAATTAAAGGTTACTTCTAATTGGATAGAGTATAACTCATAGAATCGTCAAACATTTTTAAATGCTTAACAGCGTCCATGAAAATATCAAATTCAGAATTTCTTATATGAAAGCCGGCTGTTTTATTACAAGGAGAAAAAGTACCCTTTTTAAACCCTTTCACCAGGATTCCCTCGTACCTAGGGGTAGATTGTTACTGCTGGCAAGTTCCTCTTACTCTGCCAACAGCAAGGATTGATAACCTAATAGCTCAATTTATCCATTTTAAACTACTATTGAGGTTGCAGGAAAAAAAAAAGAAACAGAATATAAGCTTCTTCTTGCAGACTGGTGGAAAACGTACACTACACTCGTAGTGACAGTACACAACAAATTCGTCCCTATCATCGTTATTTTAAGTGTTATAGAAAAATGTATAAAGTGTAATAAATGTAAAATTTAATTTTCTGATATTTTTGTTCTGAAATATGTTTCATTCCCTACTCTAGGGAGTCTATTTCTCTTCAGATATTCTCACCGCCTCTTACTCTCAACCAGTCTAGGGCCATCCTCAGAGATACTAATTATCCTCCACTACATTATTAATTTACTCTTATGAATATCCTTCATTTATGAACATTGGAAAGCTGCTGGTGATTGGTAAACTGCCTCTTCCCTGTCTTGTGGTAAGCGTTTCCGATTGGTGCACTGACTTTACCTTCCTCTACAAGTAAAAGGAAGGTATAAACGCAGCTAAACTGCTATCCAGCCGAGGAGATATGAACGTGTCCGGGTATGATAGCTGCTATCATAAGAGAAATAGAAGAGTCCGCCCTCCGCCCTTTGTAGGGTAAGCGTCCCTGACAAGTTGAATAAGGAGGAGGCGACCGGCGAGATAGCCGCAAGGGGCCCTAGGGCGAAATTTATGGCGTCTCGCTGACTGGCGCTCGGCTCCCACGGATAGCCGAGCCTGATAAACAGATTTATACCGCGGCTCCGGGTATTGTTCCACTTTTTTACGGGACATTTACATATTTTTTGTTTGGTTTTCCTCCTCGTCGCCGGCCACTTCCCTGCCGTGTTGTCGTACGGACTAGTGGCGCGCCCTTTAATTGAGCGAATGCCACGGTCCTCGCTCGCGCTGCCTCCTGAATCTGCGTCTTCTTTTAGGGGATACAGACCCCGTCATACCCCTGAAAGTATCAATTTTAGCCTTCATTCAGCAGATCAACCCCTCAAGGAAATCTATCTTTAAAGTTTGTTACATGGAATCCGGTCATGTTGGGTCCAAATCCCGTCCTGGGCAAGCTTTTATCGATAAATAAAAGCTCGCCCAGAACCATGGATGTTTAGAGAGGGGTGGCAACCCTGTAGATATATATTCTTTCCCTAACTTTCGCGAACAAATATGTTATGCGTGAAATTATGTATAGAGAATGGCTTTAAAAGCCGAAATTGAAAAATCGATAATATTCTCATTATTGTTGGGCTATGATAAAAGTAATGTAATGTAAATGAAGTATGAAAACTGTGCTTTTATAATATTCATCTATAAAGTTAAGCGGGAAACAGATAATGAAGAATACATTTAAGAATTTAACTAGAAAATTTGATCCCCTCGTTTTGTTTTCTGGCCAGTCTAGTTCCGATTAAACGTTGATTACATGATCTCTATTAAAACGGAACAACACTTTGCTGCTTGTAAGATCAAGTTAGCCATTACTTATTAAGTATATCCATTTTCAATTAAAGGCTTAGTTCAAGCAGTTCCTGGCGAGTTACCCTAAAATAAATTTCAAAAAATACCTTCAAATTTTCACAGATTACTTCTATATCAAGCATAAAAATTATATTGTATAAGATTACTTCAAAACATAAGAATTCTTTTCAAAAAGCCATATAAATAAACTCTGTGAACCAATCTTGTAAATAAAATAGGTTTTTAAATAATGAAAAAATTCCTAATATCTACTTTTTTATACGCATCACAAAAATAATCGTAAAACATAATGTCTAAAGTGTAATTTAGTAATATTCACTTTGTATGCCATCATAGGAAACATGTGAATGGAGGAATATATTTAAGAAGGTATGTAGATTGATTATGTGACCTTCCTCTTCACAGCTTCACCGGCCAAGGTATTGAAAAAGGAAGAAATAGTTAGCCAATAGCAAGGAATTACTTATCTACAAGCAGCCACCCAAATTAAAATACCTTTTGCCCCCCAAAAAAATACATTTTCCTTTAGACTTATTCTTTGTATCATGACTATTTTATTCATATTTTCTGTCTAGTGAAAAAATAAACAGTTTCAGTTTTAAATTTGTATTTAGAAAATAATCTTTCATTTAACTGTTAAAATTAAATTTTTATTTTTAATAAGTGTTAGCCTCCCTTTCAACCAGTTAGGATCATGGAGGGAGGGGCTATCTACAGGTTGCCATCCCATCGTAAACGACCATGGCTCAGTACAAGATTTTACTAATAAATAGTAGATTGCCCTGGGCAAGATACGAACCCGTAGCGCCAGGATTGCGAGGCCTGAACGGATCCCATGAACTACCCTGGGGCCCCTAAAATTAAATAATGAAGAGCTTATATTTTACTTATATAGTACTACTACGGATTAGGCCTGAATATAAAAGTAGTTTATACACAAGACATCTACGATATGCTCCTGAGTGAAAGATTGTTAGTTGATTAGAAAATGTATTATTTTGTATCTATTTAAATATTTCTCTGTTTTGAAGTATACAAGAAAGAAATTTTCTCTTATTACTAATTAAATGTTTTAATTTACAGTTATTGTGTTAGCTAGCAGGATAGTAAGGGGCCATCTCAACCATTCTTCCTGTTCCTATTGAGGTTCAATAATTAATAATCAATGTCAGTAGATCGCTATTGAAGACCAATGGAATTACTTCTGCTTGAGTTTGCGCATCAGAAGACAAGTGGAACAAAAAAGATACGGCCAATACCAGTATACTTCACCCCCCAGGAAGGATTTCAGACAATCCAATAGAGAGAACCCGCATGGTGCAGCACACTGAGGGTTAGCAAACAAACAACTTTTATGGATCCACAATAAAAAGTCTTCATTGTGATAAGAAAACAAAAAATTAAAAGTGAAATCAAAGTTACTAGACATAATCCGATGTCTTTTGTCATAAATCCACAAATACCTGCTATATTTTGGAGCATATCTATGAATAATTCTAATTTCAAAAAATAACTTATTTACTGTAACAATTGATTTGGTAAAGCCCTGGAAAGTATATCATGTTTATCTTCTTCTAAAATAACAGTTTTTTTTATATAAAAAAAAGTAATTAATATTAATTAATTCATTTATATTATAAAGTTTTAATGCATACGCATGGAAACGCATAAACAATTTTATTATTTATTACACAAATCATCTTTCGAGATGGACTGAAAATGTTTATATTTTTTGGCACTGTAACAAACTTTATTATTCTTAAGAGCAAAAATTATTCCATACTTCACAAATGAATATTTGATAATTTCTAATAGTATTTTACATACCTGTTAGATCCTGAAGATGGGATCCTCCATCCTGAAAAGAATAAAAAAATATTAAATAATTATCGTCTAATTTTAGAAAATTTATATTTATTAATATGAAAATATGTAATAGTAGTAGTTCAAAATATGTAATAGTTCACTTCTTACACTATATTTAGTCCCATGTCACTTTGTTACTTAAGAATTTTTTTATGTTTCCATTACCTATATTCTGTTCAATATTCTAATCTAGCCAACCAAAATGAAACCAAAATTCTTCATCAATACAAGTTTTAAGCAAAGAGCAAAAACCTTAAAGTATCCAACGCTTCAACCAACCTTTTGTTAATTACATCCCGTAATTAAATCCGGTGTCTTAATAGAATATTGATTATTCTACATAGTTGCTGGATCTGGGGGGATAGTGTAGTTAAATTCTTAAATATTTTCCTTTTCAAATGTTTTCTGTTAAAACGCTACAGAATATAAACATTAAAAATTACAGTTGCCAACTATTATATTCGTTATACTTTTTTTGTAAAGCAAATAAAAACAAAGAAAATAAATGTTGTAAGAAAATATAAATGTCGGTCTCTCTCCCTTTGTCACAACCGATTTAAACCAACAATAAATTCAATGAAGAGCCAAAGTACCGAATTTAGTTTCTATGTAGTATATATATAGTAAGTACACTATACTTTAAGCTTCTGAAGAAACATTAATGAACACGAAACTTGTAGAGACAGCAGTGTTCGAAGAGTCTTATTATCAAGATTATTGATCATATTTCCTTAGAAAGAAAGCATTTTGAAATGTTTGTGCTTTCATAGACGAATATCTAATGCATTTTTTAAAAGTGTTATTCTATATTTGACATCAGCTAAATATTATGATGTCCTTCAAAAGGGTTTCAAACATATTTCTGTTCGTTGTGACGACACACAAGAGCATACTCCCTGACATGCTTGAAACTAATCTTATCACGTAAGACACACTATATTGGACGAAACCTCAATTTTGAAACTCTAAAACTCAACAATTATCACTGAAATATTTCTGTATATATTCATCACAATTTGATCAAGTGATGCACATAATTTGTGAAGAGAGAAAATATTGTTATTTTAACTAAAAAAAAAAAAATTATGGAAAATAAAAGCTAGAAAATTACATTTTGCACTTATTGCACCCTGTAAACCTTTCTATAACTCAAATAACAGTAAAGATATTACGATTATTAATTTAACTAATAATAGCTACACCCCCCTTCCCTTCTCCATATGATTTAAACTGAGAATGAACAAATTCAAGAGTTGGTAATGAAAAGTCTTATTGTCGAGTTTGGTATTTTGAAAAAAATGTTATAGAATGTGTTATAAAATGACACTGGCGCATGAGCATTTTATTTCATAACGCTAATAATAACAAAGTATTCAGATTTTAAAATATGGTCTCCATCTACCTCCCCCCCCCCCCACCCGAGATTTCAGCTTTTAACGAACTAACCCGTTATTAAAAATAAACATAATATCGAATTTAGCTTCGTTGTTTATTTTTCTTTTTAAAGTCGCGTCCTGGTAGCAACGTGAATAGCTTGATTTCAAGAACAATGGTGAATTATGGGCGAAGACGGAAACTCTTTAATAAAAAAAAAAAAAAAAGAAGTGTACAATACTTAAGATGAAGTTTGAAATATCAATGGCACTTATTATATACTTCGATCTTGACTTACGACTTACATGGGGAGAACATACTAAAATTAAAAGACAAGAACTCAATCGGCGATATGGACTTCTATACAGACTCATGAACAAGAACTCCAATCTTACGATTGAAAACAAACTGATGCTCTACAAAACCTTATTACGACCAATCTGGACTTATGGAGTAGAAATTTAGAGTGTCGCCAAGCCTTCCAACATCCAAAGAATCCAGTCCTTTCAATCCAAAACCCTGAGAATAATTTCAAATGCTCCCTATTACGTATCCAATTCTTCCCTTCATCGCGATCTTAATATTCCTTTTGTTCAAGACCTCATTTCTTCCCGCTTCACCCATTTCCACAGTAAACTGCCATACCATCCAAATCCACTAGCACAGACCATGTCTTCCATCTCCAACAATTACAACTCTCCCCGTCGACTCAAACGAAGATGGCCTCGTGACCTCCTGGGATCATAGTTTATATTTAATTTAAATGTGGTGTCATTGGTCACCTTCTCTCCTCATGTGATTGATATTGAATTTCTTCTTTTTTTTTACTTCATTTTGATCAAGTTACAAAATGTTTTTATTTAACAGAATGTAATAAATAAATAAAGGTTTAATAATAATATAATATACTTCGATATGCCTTAAATACATAATTAGGATTCTCAATCAAAACATACTAACAAATTAAAACTATTTTAATAACTAAACTTCAACTTTTCCGCTGTAACTATTCCATTTTCCTTGAGTTTTACTAAATGAAACTTCAAATGTAACCTCATTTTTAAAAAATGAGATTAGCAAATCAAATCCATTTAGAGCATTAACTTTATTAGAATAAAGTTTGCACATCAAGTGTTGAAATAATTCGAGTAAACATTGATTCTACAGGAACATTATACGTTGGATAGAAAGTACATTGTATGAGACTGTAATTCATTCCATACCAGTGAACAAATGTATTTTAATCTTCAAACACACAGCTGTTACCCAGCTGTTTATTAATTGGCCTGAAAGCCTGAGTGGCAAATTTATTGAGACAAGTGTTTTTTTTTGTTTTGTTTTTTTATGAAGTTTTTTTTTTGGGGGGGGGGGGCATTACATTTTGTGAGTGAATTTTATCTAGGTGAGAGCGAATATCAACGTTTAAAAATCCTATGTGAAGTCCACTCTATAGTATTTGTAAATAATTTCAATGTAGACTAGTATCGAAAAAGTTTTGAATAGATTATAATTAGATCATGATTGTATTCTAGATCTCCTCCCATGGCTATCTCCACCTTGTCATAAATAATATAAAATCATTATTATTAATAGCCAAAAGACTTATTATTGACTCGAAAAGTAAAATTAAGTAGCTGCAAATAATTACGGTATAGTGTCATTTTTATGAATTCTTCAATAACAAAAAGTACTGAAATAATTCCCTAATTGACTTGAATATATGTCATCGGTGGAAAACTATTCTCTATTTCAATAGTCAGTCAGTAAGAGTGGTGTCGCAGAAAGTAAAAGTAGTTTGAATTTAGACACGAACTTAAGACTAGACAATTGCGTTAGAAAGCCATGAAAGAGGAATATAATAAAGATGTCTAAGAGGCAGCAAGAGAGATGGAGTTATGCTTAGATGGGTCCATGTCATGGAAACTGAAGGTTTTGCAAGCCAATGGGAATACTCGCCTCAGTTAATATTCTACAGTACTCAAGCCGGCTGTGGGATGATATCTCTGCCAGCCATACCGGGAGGAGGCCAAAGGAAGTTCGCCAAAAACAGATCAACCTTTGTGAATGGGAGACCCGGCGATCACTCAATGAACCCCCCGCCAAGGACTAGTTATGTTAATACTGCTGTGGGAGGCAGCCACCTTACTTCACCCACACGACGGAACAAGAGTTCTGGCCCCAGCGGCGGGGCTCCTCTCGGACAGGATGTGTAATCTCTCTCTGGGGCCGAGCGTGCTAAACGTGCCGCTCTGATGAGAGGTTAGATCAGCTGGGGGGGATCGGTACCCCACTCGGCTATTATCCTCTTTTCTCTTCCAGTCGGGATGACAACCCGATCGAAAAGATTTGCGGCTCGTGCATCGATCCTCCGATTCAGATAGATCATGGGACTTGGAAACCTCTCATCACCCGCAAAGCTCTTCAGACTGTTGGTACGGACTGAATATACCATCGGTTATTCAATGGCAAAACTTGACATAGGGCCATTTATGCCTGGCAGTATGTAGTATCCCCACTCTCCATAAGAATATAAATACAGCAAAACCGCATTAATTGTGGACAAAAAAAGAAAAGATAAGATACTGTTCAGAAATTAAAAAAAAAATTAGACTTTTGTTGCCTGTCGATAACAGCGAAAGAAATGATAAGTCAGTGAGTTTTTAATAAAAACATATTTGTAAACCATCAAAGGGTTTATAAATATTAATTTAGTTGTGGTGTATTATCCCACGTAAATATTAAAAAACTAATGCAAGGGAATAGAATAAAAATCTATCTGTCCCAGCCAGGACTCGAACCTGGATATCCTGCTCATTAATTGTTTGAAATTTACACAACTAAATTAATATTTATAAAAAAATTTAAAAAAGTAAATAAAGAGAGTCGATAAATAGGTAGAAAATGTCAGCTCCTTCAAGCATAAGACGATGTATTTGTCTTTCTCGTGGGTTAAGTTCTCGTTAGTGTTTTGTGAATTCAATTAATTATCTAGCTCGTCCCGGTGGTGTAATGGAAACATAGCGGCCCGGAAAGCAGGAAATCCTGGATCCAGGTTCGAGTCCTGGCTGGGACAGATATATATTTTTTATTCTATTTCCTCTCATTAATTGTATAAAAGGGTTTATTTTGGCCATTTTTTTAACCTTAATTCAAAGCCTTCTTCATGGAATGAAAAGCCACGTCACCAAATGTAAATAAATTTTAAAGCTATTCAAATTTCTGCCATTAAATTTTTGAATATTAACTTTTGTCATTAAAAATACAAAGAAACAATTTTATAGTATTTCTTAGAAACATCTAATAGTTTCTACAGACCCAATTTTTTATTAACGTATTTGTCGAATATATATTCTTATATTATATATTAATATATATTCTTATTCTGCCTAAATGGCTCTACTTTATCGTTTTTCCATTTTTTTTTTTTTTTTTTTTTACCATAAATCAATATATTTAATGAAGAGGGGAATATCAATAATTCGGTCTTGGTAGTTGAAGAATTAAAAACTGCTTTTTAACCAAAAGTGTTTTTATTTTAGCCAACGTTTCGGCCTCCTCAATCCTCATGATTGAATATGATGAAGAAACAAAAGTTATATAGAAACATGTCTATATGCCATAAACCAACAAAGAAGAAATAAATGAAAATATAAGGCTTTTTGTAATCGACTACATAAAATGAATACTGAACATATTGGAAATATAAAAAAAAGAAGTGATTTCTAATATTCTGAGAGTAACATACCGAATATGGTGATGAGGAATGAAAGACCTATGCTCAACAGAGTTTACATCATGACTGATCTGTTTTTCTATTTGAGAGTTGCGGAAGGGAACAGGAAACGGATGAAGGAGATAAGAGGGATTAAATGGCTTGAGGTTCGTGGAAATATCTTTTTGCAGGGAACTGAAGAAGAGGGGAAAAATGGCATAGCATAATGGTAGTCTTATGGTGATTTTTATCATTAGTATGCCATAATAATAAGGTGGTCTTATGGTGATTTTTATTTTAAGATGAGAATAATATTACTGTATGTAGAAGAAATATAGTCTTTGTTTGTTTTTTCATTGATGGGGTTGTCATTAATAATAAAGGCCTCAAATCCAGCCCGAAAACTTGACTAAAATAAAAACTTTTTTGGTTACAAATTAGTTTTTAATTCATCAACTACCAAGACCGAATTCCTGATCCTCTCTTCATAATACCTAACGGTCACCAAATTTATCCTCCAATATATTTAATGTTAATGTCCTTTACACCGTTACCGAAATCCTGACCTATTATTCGCGTAACTGTTTACGATCAACTGATCAACCTCAATTATGTCATTTCAAGATTTTTTTTTTTTTGGGCACTAATACATATAACAAATATTTTTATGTTTAAATAAATAAAATCCATAGAAAAAGACTGATTCTTCTGGTAGTAATATGTTTCTATTGCTGACCTACCATATACTGCCAGAAAATTAAAATGCACCTAAGTCTCTAGGGACCTGAAATGAAGAAATGGAGTGTAATGAGAAATTCAAATGGTCTTTGACAGATTTTTTTATATTAATATTTCAACCTCCCTTTCAACCAATTAGAATTCATTGAAGGAAGAGTCCATCTTCAGGTAGTCTAGATAAAAGCTTGCTCAGGGCGGGGTATGATTGATATCAATGAGTAGGATGAAGGAAGTTAGAAATAACTTTGACTTGTGTGATAATTTGTATTAATTTGAAATAAACCATTAAATTTTTAAATGGGGAAGACATTGGGAAGAAACTGGAATCATAAATTTTTATTTCATTATAGTTGTAGCGGAATTGATATTTTTTTTTTAAATATTACAAAAATAATTATATTAAAGCGTCAATTACACAAATAAAATGTTTTTGAAAGGTAATTCAATGAGTCTGAGGAAGAGCTTCTGGGATAAATGACTCCCACTCAGGAACTGGGAGTTACTACCGATCAGTTCGTGCACGACTCCAGCCTCAATCGTGCTCAAACAGTTGAGGAGAACGGATCCGAACTCTGAGGATGAAGTTCATTTCGAAACTGTTAGGTTAATATGCTGAATCGTGGGCGAGAGAGATAATCCACTAACCCTCATTGAACCACCCTACCGTCCGCATCCAAAATGTTTATTCAGACTTGCGGAGAGTGGTGGGAGGGGGGTGTTCCAACAAAATTTGTGTGAAGCCGAAATTCATTTACAGCTAAAACTATATTGCATAGCAACAGCTTACAATTATAAAATGTGGCAATGTTCTAGTCCATCTCAACCAACATTTCTTAAGGAATCTCTTGATTATCTGCGACTTAAACAAATTAAAATTTTTATAATTTAATTTTCAACACATGACTGTAATGAAGAGGAAAGTATGAATTTCAAATTTATTAATTTCAATTAAGAGGTAAATTTGTATACCACCAAGATTTATGATTCGGTCTTGGTAGTTGAAGAATTAAATACTGATTAGTAACCAAAAAAGTTATTATTTTAGCCAAAGTTTCGGCCTGATTTTCTGACCTTCATGAAGGCTAAATATGAAAAAAAAAAACATGCGAAAATAATATAAAAACATGACTATGTGTCATAATCTAATAAAGAATATATAAATAAAAATATAAAATTGTGTGTCTATTAATCGATTACTGTGTGTAATGGGGTAAGAGCTCACCCATTGTAGTAAAATTCCTAAATTCCTTCCTTAACCTGCATTTTTTGTAAATATTTTATAAAACGTCAGAAAATTACGTTTTACTAATGTTAAGCATTTTAAACAACGAAGATGAAGATGTAACGATTATAAATTTTGCATACTTAACCTCCCTTTTTTGACAGTATTTCCTCTAAGCATTTGATTTATACGAAAATTTATATCTTCCTTAATTTGCAATTTATCGGAAATTTTACCAAATATAAATATTTAAAAGTACATTTTACACCTATTTTGTTTAATACATTTTTTAGTAAAGCTAATAATAGCGAAAATATTAAGACTAAGAAATATTTGGCTCCCGTATACCCCCTCTCCTTCTTCCCCAACCGTTTTCAGCCACACACGAACCAATCCTACGGTTTGTGAAAAGAATCTGAAATATAAAATTCGGGTTCATCATCTGCTTGGTTTTAATTATCAGCTCCTGCATAACAAGTAAATAGAATACACTCTCTGTCCTCCTACCACAAAGGAATGGATATTAAGGAGGAAAAAAAATTGAAAAGAAAAATACATATTAGTTTCTTCAATTAGCCATTTGAATGATATGTCATATAGAATTTGTTTATCAATTCTTGTTGTGATTATAAAGCAGCAAACTTTTTTTTTTCTGTAAATTATTTAATAAATTTGAATTAAAACATTCATTACATTAAAAAAGGATTAGTCCTTCAACAGGCAATGAAGGCCTAAGGGGGAAATACATGTCAAGTATTCATTCTCGACCCATATGGCACACTAAAGGCATTTGGTTAGTAGTCCATTCTAGCCACTTGATTGTTTTCCCATTCAATAAAGAATGGTTTCCATTTAGGACTGGTCATTCCCTGGAAGCTCCCCATCAAATTCTCTGGGCCATTATAAGCAGGAGCACAGAAAGAAAGCTTGAGCATTCCATCTGGCTCAATATTTCAGTAACTTAACCACCAGATAACCTTGCTCCTATTTATTATATAAACAATCGAACACACACACACACACAAACATATATATATATATATATGATCCTCTCTTGTCGTTATGTCAAAATATTGTTTTGGCTGAATAAGGCTGAAAAATCTATTGCGTGTTGCAAGGAAGTGGTGTTTATAATTTAACCGTGTCAACAGGAGTTTGATGTTTATTGTTCACATGTGTCAACTAAGCACTATTTCTCTTTTACCCGTTTTATTCTTTGAATATTGTGAATAAATTTCTAGCTAGCTTGAAACTAAAATTGGCGCTTTAATTTCAATTGGAAAGTTTCTGATCATGTAAATTGTTAGTAGAGAATTTTTGGGGGGTTCCGTCAAAGTTTCTTTAAAGAAAATAAAATTTTTAGAAAAGTGTATTTTTTATTAACTGTCGACATTTCGGCTTACATTGTAAGCTATGNGGTTATAATAAATAAAAAAATTAAAAAAACTTTTTAAAAAAATATAAAAAAAAACAACTTGTAGGTCATGCTCGGCTTTTGAATAAGATGTGAAAATATAAAATTTAAGTAATATACCTATAATAATTTTAAATAGGAAATTTACAAAGTGTGACATAAAATTATTTTTTATCAGAGCTATGATCTGGATATTCTTCTTCAACATTCCCCATTACAAGCTCTTACTTATTTACTTCTAAACCAAAGAACCTACAGTGTAAACTGAAATTTTGTGAGGAAATATTAGAAGTATTTATCAATACATTCTACGTGACAATAAAGGGAAATTTATTTTTCATTGAATAAAAGTTAATTTTTCATTTGTGATATTATATTAGGCCTTTTTATTAAGAACAATTAAGTCATCTAGGTAGTACAAATACAGTATCTGCTGCATATAAACTGCCTCCGTCAGTTCCATGTGAATGATTATTAAAATTTCAAATTAAGGAAATCATAATTCTATAAATAGTGGATTTTATTTTCTTTGTATTCTAACCCAAACGGTTTTAGGCGCTTTATATTCTTATGGCGTTTTATGTCTCCTAGCTAACAAGCTGGGCCAATCACCTGTCCACTTCGGCATGTCTTCTGTATTTTTCAGATTTAAAAAAAAAAAAAAAAAATTTAAATGATGTCAGTGGCGTGCACTTGATAGAGTATTATTTTTAGTTAAAAAAAAAAAAAAAAACTTAAATTAGTGAAGCTGAGGAAATATCAGAGAGTAAGACAAACCAAGGTCGCACTCACTAATGGAGAAAATTCGCCAAGAACCAAAGAGCTGAAGTGATCGGCTATAATTACATCCTAATTGACTTCTGTTTACTTTATCGACGAGGTAATTTGATCACTTCCAGAGACGATCTCTAAACATCACAGACTCCCGAACACTTCTTCCACCTAATGGCCCTTCACTCGTGATTCAGGAGAAATATTAGGAGTACACCATCTTGTTTGCTTACAACTAATACTTAATAATGTGCTCGAACATCATTTTACTTGGAAAGTAACATTAATCACCATACTTTATTAATTGTGTTATTTAATCCCACATTAACTTTATACAATAAATGCGACGGAATAGAATTTAACAAAACCTTACTATCTCAGCCGGGACGCGGACCTGGATATCCTACTTTCCGGGCAAGTATGTTATCCTTTACACCACTGAGGCAAAAAGGATAGTATGGATCAACCTAAGTGGTGTAAAGGATAGCATACTCACCCGGAAAGCAGGTAGTAAGAGTTTTTTATTCTATTCCCGCGAATTTATTGTATAAATCACCATATTTTTATCTCCTGGTGCTTTCTTTTGTTTGAATAAGTTACGTAAAACAAAGTGTAGCAAAGTAAAATGCTAATTTTTTTAAACTTTATTTATCTTCGTGAGTGTATTTTAAATATTTAAGGCTGCTCCATTCTAGTATAGACCAACAACACTGGGAGTTGTGTGACAATTATTCAGAACACTTTTCGGTTTGAACCCGCGCTCCAAGTGTTCTTCTGCTATTGTCTCAGTGGGAGTTGTGTGGTGAAGATACAGTTAATCTGATCAAATAAAGACATAAATAAATGTAGTTCTTAACTTCTTCGCAAAAATATTTGATCATGAGAGAGTGAAAATGTGAGACAGAAACAGGCTGACGGACAAAGGATAAAAGAGAAAAATAAAAAAGGCCGTCATTTGGGAGCTGTGTAAACAATACATATTTCTTACGTATGGAGATTTCATAAAATAGGGAAAGAATAATTTTGAATGACCAAATTGATTGTACAATTAGAAGTAGGCTGGCAGAAATTAATGTTTACGTTAAAGTTATTTAACACGCCATTAGAGTTATTTAGTTAATAATTAAAAAAAAGCTATATTTTTTGCTTCGTAGGATTGGTAAATATTTGAAGAATTTTGTTATTCAACAAGCACAAATAGCTTCCAATTCTTAAGGGATATCAAGAACAACATTTTGAAAACGAGGTAAGCAGAGATAAAGATAGAATTAGAGTGTGATTTGAGGAGGGGGGGGGGGTTAGAAAAAATGACTTATTCCGTTTGAAACTAGCAGAGTTTAGCAAAAATGAAATCTCTTATTTCTAGCCAATCGGAACAAAATAATTAATAAATGGCCTATTAGTAACAAAAACATAAATATGTTTCTGGAGATAAATAAAAAATACCTTCACGGTCCCAAAATATTTGTGGATATTTGTATGTGTATTGTATTAGTGTGTGAATGGTATTGAAATATTCATTAATCACACCCTGGAAAACCTGTATATGATAACAAACTAAACAGTGAGAAATTATTGAACATATTATGCAAGGCTTTTCAACACAATCACACATACTAATATATGGAAATGTTCTCAGTGATATGGATAGCACCCGTGAGGTCCTTTAGTTAGGCAGAGATCTTGGGTTCGAATACAGATTCCCACAAGTTATTTTTCTGAACTATAAGCTAAAAAGCTCTCAAGCAGTTTACTATTTAGTGACGGCTCCATTCTCCCTTGGAATCAACGAAGTACTACTCCTTACAGACGGGAATATCATCATCAGCTTTGCCCTGAGAAAGAGCGAATGTGCATCTCTTGCTCCCAACTTATTAAGGGGGAACACCCCTTTAAAATATCGCAGATCCTCAAAGCTTAGCAGAGATTTGGTACAGATCGTCTTTGATAAAAAAGCTACCTGATTGTGTATCGGAATGAATAATTGTTTTATGTCTGCCAAAGCACATGTTTATATTTATTGTCATATATTAAACACCAATTTACAACAATTTATTTAAGACCAGCAACTTTCTATCCTTTGGATAATATACTTAGTTGATAATTAATTAGTTAACTCTTTTATAAATAATGCACTTTTTTAAAAATTGTATTCCTAATTATTCTAAATTTTTATTATTTCAATAAAATTTTTTTTAATAACAATAGCTTACTGTTTATATATTCTTCTGTGTTTTTTGCATTTCATAGAACCTGGATAGGGAAATTAATTTCTTTTTAGAGGTAATTTTGTTTACCGTCGAGATTTATAAGGAGAGAATCGACAGGAATTCGGAGTTCATAACTGAAGAATTAAAATTAATTTGTTACCAAAAAAAATTTTATTTTTACCATTTTGGCCTAAATAAAGGGCTGAATACGATATAGAAACATACAAAATTAACATAGAAATATGTCTATGTGTCATAATCTAACATATGAATATATAAATAAAAATATAAAATTGTGTGTCTATTAATCGATTACTGTGTGTAATGGGGTAAGAGCTCACCCATTGTAGTAAAATTCCTAAATTCCTTCCTTAACCTGCATTTTTTGTAAATATTTTATAAAACGTCAGAAAATTACGTTTTACTAATGTTAAGCATTTTAAACAACGAAGATGAAGATGTAACGATTATAAATTTTGCATACTTAACCTCCCTTTTTTGACAGTATTTCCTCTAAGCATTTGATTTATACGAAAATTTATATCTTCCTTAATTTGCAATTTATCGGAAATTTTACCAAATATAAATATTTAAAAGTACATTTTACACCTATTTTGTTTAATACATTTTTTAGTAAAGCTAATAATAGCGAAAATATTAAGACTAAGAAATATTTGGCTCCCGTATACCCCCTCTCCTTCTTCCCCAACCGTTTTCAGCCACACACGAACCAATCCTACGGTTTGTGAAAAGAATCTGAAATATAAAATTCGGGTTCATCATCTGCTTGGTTTTAATTATCAGCTCCTGCATAACAAGTAAATAGAATACACTCTCTGTCCTCCTACCACAAAGGAATGGATATTAAGGAGGAAAAAAAATTGAAAAGAAAAATACATATTAGTTTCTTCAATTAGCCATTTGAATGATATGTCATATAGAATTTGTTTATCAATTCTTGTTGTGATTATAAAGCAGCAAACTTTTTTTTTTCTGTAAATTATTTAATAAATTTGAATTAAAACATTCATTACATTAAAAAAGGATTAGTCCTTCAACAGGCAATGAAGGCCTAAGGGGGAAATACATGTCAAGTATTCATTCTCGACCCATATGGCACACTAAAGGCATTTGGTTAGTAGTCCATTCTAGCCACTTGATTGTTTTCCCATTCAATAAAGAATGGTTTCCATTTAGGACTGGTCATTCCCTGGAAGCTCCCCATCAAATTCTCTGGGCCATTATAAGCAGGAGCACAGAAAGAAAGCTTGAGCATTCCATCTGGCTCAATATTTCAGTAACTTAACCACCAGATAACCTTGCTCCTATTTATTATATAAACAATCGAACACACACACACACACAAACATATATATATATATATATGGGCCTCNATGTATATATATATATAGTAGCGTGGGACTAAAAAAGAAAAAGACCTTAGAGATCTACTTTCCATGTATTGCTTTTTCCGATCCGATTCTTGCCGTCTGAATTACGATGTTCCCCCCCGTGAAAGTAGATCGTGTTCATTTCACTTGTCTGGGAATGATTGAAAAGAGCAGAGCGGAAATGAAGATGCCCGGCCACTCTTTCCACGAAACGGTTTGAAAGTGATTCGACTGAGGAAATCTATATGGCATAGAGAGGAAATAACAGTACAGCTGGAAATAAGAAGAGCGGAGGGATTTGGAAGGATTTCCCGTATTTCAGGCATGACGACCACCGGGAACGTGGGAAGACGACTCCTTAAATAGTGGGGGGGCTGACCCAGCACGTTCGCCGAGAGTATCCGAGGCAATCTATCGCGGTTCTACACTTCCTCTCTCGGCAGAACTACAAACACACTTCTTATCTCTCCCTCTAGATCAGGTTAGTCTTGGCGTTCTTCTGCCACTTCCTCTTTCTACTTTCGCCTTCATGTGACAGACGGAGCCTTTGCTACATATGGGAGGACGGAGAGGAGAAAAACTAGATCTCCCTCGCCCAACTGCATGACCGTCGATGGAGTACGGAAAGGGAGTGACCTCTTCATCTCCCGACATACAATATTTTTATTTATAGTGTTAGCCTCCCTTTCAACAACTAAGGGTAGTGGAGGGAGAGGCTATCTACAGGTTGCCAACCCATTCTAAACACCCATGGTTCAGGACAAGCTTTCATTTATAAATAAATCGCATCGTCGGGATTGTAAGACCAGTACGGACCCCAGAAGCTTCCCTGGTGCCCCTCAAATAACACAGAATAGAGCGACGGTTTAGCCGAGGGAACCTATAATGTTTAAGGGTGGGCAAAATAAATGAGAAATGGTCAAAAATCTCCACAGTTCAATTTTGTTGGGATTTTTCTGTTATTGTATTTTTTTTTAATTTTATAGTTTAAACTTAATTAGTTATTTAATTATGGTAAAAGTTATTTTTTACAAAAAATAAACAAAATGTGATTTACGAATATAATAACATCCTTTAATAAATCTTTAATGTGAAACATTAAATTATTCTTTTTTTACAATGAATTGAACAGTTAAAATAAATATGTGTAAACATTTATTTACCGTGGTAAATTTTGTAATATAATGTACTTACGTCAAATAAATATACCAAAATCTAAAATCTCTTCTAATGTCCTCTTCTAGAGTCAACATATCACTTTTTTTCTATTATTGACTATACAACAATTATCGACTAACAATGTTTTTATCGAAATGATTTTTTTAAAAAATAACAAAATAAAATTAGGAATTAAAAATTTTACTAATTTCAGTCAAACCTTTTTTTTTTTCTCGTAAAAACAAAAAGNATAAAAAACGCCCTTGCCTTTTAGTTTTCGTAAACTTATATTTTTGAAATTTGATATAATTTTAAAAAGAGGCTTTATCATTAAGTATACTTTATCGATACATAAGATTTAATCATATAATATAATAGCTTATATTAATTTAAATTAAATTTTAAATGTAGGTTACTCAATGTATGATGTTAGAAAAAGTAATCTCATAAAGTAATCAAATGATTTGATCCTTTATACCATTTATAATTGTTTAAAAAATGTTATATATGTATCTATTGATTTATTTATTTATTCTTAATTTTACTGATTATAATGCTGTTTTTATAATATTAATAATTTTGACAACCGCTTTTAATTATGTGAAATATGTTATTTATTATGATACATTTATTTTAACACTCTATTTGTACGATAATGATTTATGCCTACAGAGTACAAAGACAGAAAGCGCTCTCCAATTAAAAATAAATGTGAACAAAAAAAAAAAAATAAACTGTTGACTTTTGTGAACATTTATCATTTATTTCACTCATCGTTAATTGAGTACCTCCACCAGCCTGCAATTATATATTATGTATTATGTAAAAGCTATAACATTTAGATTATATAAATTCTTTTTATATTTATTACGTACTACTTACTTCCAGATCAGATGTTACGCGAATCAGTTTGCACCAAAGCGATTTGTGAAATTATTCTCACCTACCGATCCTTCTTAAACACACATATAAGTGATGTTAATAGCTAAAAGGATAAGACCATCCTCATCAAAGCAGGATCAGCTGAAACTAAGCCAAATCCTCAGCAGAAGATGGACATTTCAGTACTTGAGCCATCTAAGTCACACAAAACCCGATACTTTTAAAATTTTTCGCTGAATCTCGACTAAGTTGTCTTTCATTTCAGGTGTTCACTCCTACCGGTTTAACATTTCTTAATGAAGAACTTTGCTTTTCTTTCTATGAATTACTGCAGTTACATGCCGAATTTCATTAAGAAAAAAAAATGTGTAGATCATGTCTACACATATGTGACACATATATGTGTGGGAGTATTTTTAACATCTCTTAAGGAAAATCTGTTGTCTCAGGACAATTTTTTTTTTAAACTTTTATTTATGTATTAAATTCTGTTAAATTAAAACATTTTGTAATTTGATCACCACAATTAATTAGAAAAAAAAAGACATTCAATATCAATCACATGAGGAGAGAATGTGACCAATGATAACACTCTCAAACGGACAATTATGTGTAGTGTATCTCCTATTAGCGAAATCTGCAAATGCGTTTATCCCGTGGTGAGACACAGGTGTTGAGAACTGTCCTCGTCACTGAGTGCCCTAATTTGAAACAGTGCCTCTTCTGAATTAATAAGCTTCAATGTGGTTCTAGGTTCTAGCAAATTAGCAAATTACTACGGGGGGATAGTACAGCCTGGTGAAGCCACAGTAACTCAATATTTGACATGTGGCAAGTACACAGTGTGCAGTAACATAGTTATCTCTGCGAATGAAGTCTTGAAGAGGAAATGGTCTCTCAGAGAGTGTAAACCAATTAACACATTTCTCAAAAGGTTTACTGGGACGAAATTCTCTGAAGATATCTAGTCTCTAGTTTTCTCATGGGAATCACTTGAGTTGCACCTGCATCCGGTTGGAGAGAGCTCAAATATTATTATGTTGGTTTCTTAAAAGTTAGCAAGAATTAGATTTACCTTATGGCGTGGAAACAGGAATTACCATCTGGATATTTATCCAGCCATAACATTAAGTCACAATTCATTTATTCATCTTAAAGGAGTTTACAAATTGAGATCATATTTAAGAGCAAGGCAAGAATCTAATTCAAATGTGGATACAATTTCTGACAGATTAATTTTCAGGAAATCAAGCTATTTTTATTAGTGCTATTCCCCAAGACAAACTTATTTAATTCTTCACAGAATCTACACAGAAGATACAAAAAGGCAAAGATTGATTTTAATTTAAAATTTGTATTATATATATATATATTTTTTTTTTAACTCTTTGTNTATATATATCAAAAATTGATCATAAATGTATGTAATATTTTGAATTGTTATCAGTCGAAGGCTATGTTACTATTAGAATTTATTAAAAACATTATTTTATGACTTAAAGTTAAATTACAAAAAGTTTCTTCCCTTCTTTTTTCTTTTAGGTTGTTTTTCTTAGTTTTTATTTCTTCAAAATTTTGCACATAGTATCATAGAGGGAGGAGCTACTATATTCAGGTAGCTATTTTCTAAAATATAGGATATATACCGAGGCAAGCCTTTGGTTATCGGTAAGATTGCAGGACTCGAGCCCGAAGAACCGATCGGACATAGGAGTTCCGATCGGATCATCTCGGCCATGGTAAATATTCTAACCATAGAAGCTATCTTTGAGAGGTGTATCCACGCAAATGACGTCACACAGTAATGTCCACAGTCAAGAGCGGTATTTCTGTAAGTTTCATTCCTCTTTGTTCAGGACATCAGCCTCAATGAATTTGACTCCCTTTCGCTCGGATAGCTCCGTGAAATTCTCAGTGCGAACAATTACGCCAGCTCAAAGTTCTGAAGAGGACTACACCACTCTTATTGACCTTGACAAGAGTCACGACGACCTCTTGCTCATCGCCTCCATTCGACTGAGGCCAAACTGTACAAAATAGAAGGACTTCATTTTCCAAAATCAAGCTCTTATACAATACCTAACTAGAAATAGTCTATCTAAATTAAACTTATTCTAAATTAAACAATTAATCATCTTATTATTATTTAACCTCCTTTTTTAACTATTTATGGCTCCAGATTAACTGTGTAAAAACCATATTTTAAACACCCATGGCTTTGGGCAAGCTTTTATTTCTTGGTCAAAATTTACCCAGGGCGAGATTGGAACCTGCCATGATTGACTGGCCCCTAACAGATATCTCGGAGAAGTCATCACCATTTTTTAAGGGAGTTATAAAAAAATATATTAGGGGACAATATTTTATGCAAGATAAATTCGAGCATTTATATACAATCCGTTGCTTCAATTCTTTAATAGATGGAATCTAGCCAATGGGCGAATTTTGAAAATAAAATTTAATTAAACAAATTCGCCAATGTTTATATTCTATAAATAACACATTTAAGAGGAAAAAAAATATAATGGGTTTTTGCGAGAGCTAGGAAACTAGTAAGAAATTACCTCTTTCTTCATTTATATTGTTAGTACATTACATCACTAAGATATCTGCATCAATCTATGTAGATAATAATGGTTTTTTTTTATTTATTTATATCGTCCCCGGAATGTTTTAATAGGAAAATATTTTATAACATTAAATACTGGTAGTATAGAAAATGATAGACGTTCAGATTCACAATATATTATGCTATACTTAGATTTTTAATACACATAATTTTAATTTTAGATTTTATATAATAAACTGATAAATAATTTTAGTTTAATAATAATGAAATTTACCAAAAAATTTATACAAAATTATACATTTATAACAAAGCACACTTGCCACGTTTGTTTGATTTCCTTAAAGAAAGAATGTATTGTTTAAAAATTAATTTGTTAAAGTGATGAGAATGGGTTTGCTCAATAAGGCTGACACTAGAATGACCGGGAGAGTGGTGAGGCTCATTGTCTTCCTATACAGATTAACAAATAACTGCCTATACAAGTGTTTCGTTAAAATGTATCGTAATGTAAGCAAATAGGGACAAAATGGAGATGCGGAAACTGTTATCTTGTTATCCTTCTGACTGTTTTCCCGATTTTCGCGGTGTTCATTATCAAAAAGAAACAGTATCTCAACCACGCCATAATGACGTCATAAACCAAGTATAGTTCAAAAAGTATCGTCGATTCTCCTCAAAAACGCCATTTTGCACCTATTTTAATCTTTTTTTTTTTTTTTTTAAAACAGGAAATAACTAAGTTTTCAGTCTATCAGTATACGCCCCCTCCACCTTGCCTCATTCGCTCCACTAAAAAACCTGCCCTACGGGTTGGAAATATTCGCTTAAATCCCGAACTTGGTTTTTATATTTTAAGAAGAATGAAGCTCACTTCTGCAAAACTCGATGGCTTTCTTAGGGTGTAGTTTACATTTGCTGGTGACTTAATAAATTTTCTCCATAAATGTGTTAATGTAATGTAATAATAAATTTTATAATTTTTTTTTATTGTGGTACTTTATCCCATTTAAATTTTAAACGATTTAATGAAAGGAAATAGAATAAAAAAATATAATTTTCCAGCCAGGGCTCGAACCTGGATCTCCTGCTTTCCAGGCAAGCAAGTTATCCATAATCCATCCTGGAGACCCAGGTTCGAACCCTGGCTGGGACAATAAGATTTTTTATTCTATTCCCTTGCATTCAATCGTTTGTAATAATAAATACTTACAGAATATAAAAATACAAAACAGTGTTTTTTTGTACATTTTTATACGCATTATATTTTTCTTTCTTAACAAAATACTAACAATTTATTTAATTTGGTCTATCTCCAACCCTCACTGAACCCTCCACATATGATTAGTATCAACAGCTCATGCTACGATTTGCAGAAAGAATCTGAATAATTTTCGTTTTCTCAAAAAACCTTTTTTTTTTTTTCAAAAATTGTATAAAACACTCGCGCACACGTAGAGAGAGAGAGAGAGAGAGAGAGAGAGAGAGAGAGAGAGAGAGATATTTAAAAGCATTTCTTTAAGCATATTGCAGAATAAAATCTAAATGTTTTTTACAATTTTTCGAGGCGACAAAAACTGACAGTATAAAAAAAAAAAAAAAAAAAAAAATTGTTCATTAAGTGGATTGTAACATTGTTGTCTGTCTGATCCTGTAAGTAGCTCGCAGTATATATGTACGCAATGTACACGACGTTTTTCTTTTGTCTTCTAATGTATTCTCTAATCTCGTGTTGATTTATTTGATCTCTGTTCTGTTGCGTCGGGATATTGTTGTTGCCTTAGTTGGTTCTGTTCTCTAATGCGGTTTTTCTTTTTTTTTCTTTTTGTTCTCATTTAGATTATGAAAACTTAGTATATACACCACCTAAAACCTTATCCTTCGTGGATTCCATTATTGTGATGTAATTGAATCTTGTTTAGAAAGCCCACGTGTAGTGGGCCACGTCATAATGTCGTCATATAATATCCCAATTCGGGACGTACATAGCTCGATTTCTAATGAGTAAATCTTCTTATAAACCCCATTATTTGTGTAAGGCGTCCTACGGGAGACTAAAAACTGGATCCTTACCCTTGAGGTTCTTGCTTAGGACTGAGTGCCAGTCCTCTCGTAGAGTAAGATGAAAGAGTTCATTCTTTAGGACCCTTCAGGCAGAAGTATGAAATTAAAAGTAATTTAATAACTTTTAAAAGGAAATGGGAAAAGTTAACATGGAGGATTGGTCCTTTTAATAATAAATAAATGATCGGATAATATTTTTAAAGTAAGCAAATGCACCAATCCATTTTTATAAATCATAAAAAATATTATAATGCAATGCAGCAACAGTATGTCTTTTATGGCAGACATTTTTGTGTATAATTTATAGAAATAATGTAAGAATATCAAATGAAACACTCGCGGCTGCGATATATAGTATTCAAGAACAGGTGGGATAGAGAGTGCAGAGCACACCCAAAAAGACTTGTAATTTTTTCTTTTTGTGTTTCACTGCACAACTCTATATCCCACCTGTTCTTAATTACTATATGTATTATATATATTTGGTTGTTATAAAATAAATTTCAAAACAAACAAATTGAAGAGGGCTACTTCAGATTAGAGACTCTACGAGAAATGTATGTTTTTGTTTAAGTATCGATGACTTGTTATACATATATTTTATGTTCTAGATTTTTACAACTATAACATGTTACCATCTGAATTTTTAAAAAAATTTAAAAATGAAGAATGTAAGAGAGACACATCGGGGGAATTCACCAACCAAATTTTTACCCAGTTACAGATCACCAAAATGAAGTACAAAATTTCACATTTAAATTAGTGCGTCCATTTAATTCTATCACTTACCTATTTTCTAAAGAAAGAATACCACAAATAATGTTGTTTTTAGAAATATTTTAATACTTACAATTTCTGAAAAAATGGATGATGGACAAGAGAATTCATGAACATTATCTTAAATACATTTCTAAATTACTTATATTGAACAAAACTCTCCAATCTTTGTTAAGGTTTAAAGTCGATTAATTTCAAAGCCCCGTTGCAAACTGACCTAGAAATTGATCGTTTAGTTTGAGCGCCACTGTTGAACTTGTCACGAATCAAACACAGTTGATCAAACAACTGCATTCCAAAATATTTATTGGTTTTTTGGCGAAGACAATTAATTTTTTTAATTTACAAACCTGAAGGATTTCAATCAAATTTAGGTCACATATGTGGAAAACTCATGGAGAAATGTAAAACATTCTTAACTGAATTACTCAGAAAATTTCTCTTCGGGAATCGATTTAAGCCCAATGTTAAATTCTCCACTGAACATACATTTATAGAATTAAACTAAGGAATTAATGAATCGTAGAATTATAAACACTACACACACACAGTCAGTCACATCCACATATATGACGTTCGTTAAATTATCTATAAGTATTTGAAGAGTTACTCTATTTAAAACATACAAGCTGTTTCTCAAGTTTAGCTCATTTATATATACTGTTGTAAAGCAACGTTTTTTTTTTTTTTTTTTTTTTTTTTATTGTAAGTTACTCAATGTATGTTGTTACTCTAAGTAATCTCATTAAGTAATCAAATTAGTTGATCCTTTATACCGACCGATTCATTGTATTGTAAGTTTTATAAATATTTTATTTTGTTGTGGTTTTTAATCCCACGTAAATTATTATTTTTTAAACAATTAATGAGAGGGAACAGAAGTTTTTTATTTTCTGTTCCCTCTCATTAATTGTTTAAAAAATTGTATTGTAAGTTACACAATTTATGTTGTTATTAAAAGTAATCTCATAAAGTAATAAAAATAGTTAATCCTTTATACAGATTCATTTTATTGTAGGTTACTCAATGTATGATGTTAGAAAAAGTAATCTCATAAAGTAATCAAATGATTTGATCCTTTATACCGATTCATTTGTTTGCATTATAGAGTGTCACTAATATTTATGTATTATGTATATATAGAATTTTATTTTTTTAGTTATTAATATATNTTGTATATTATATTAAGTATAATAAGCTGTAAATGAGTAATATGATTTTATATTCAAATGTATATATTGTTTTTATTAGTATTATGTTTTTGGCTTTTATACTTTTGATGAAATAGTGACTTACTGTTGATAAGGGTAATCATTCTTTTGACGTCCTTTGCAGAGTAGTAAAGGATACACTCAGCACGCTCCCCATCCCTCCCAGCTCTTCCAGCCTCCTGGTAGTAGCCTTCCAGTGACTTGGGAATTGAGTGGTGGATCACAAAGCGGACATCAGGCTTGTCTATACCCATCCCAAATGCTATAGTAGCACACACAACCTGAAAAAGCAATCAAGTAAACTACTCTCATAAAAGCATAAGAATGACTACTATTGATACAAGTAAATATATTCGATCAATCAACTACTTTATTTTTCCTGTTTTCATTCATCCCTAGTGATCTGTCATTTCCTTTCCTAATTTTTTTCTTAAATAGGTGAGACTTTTTTTCTCACTGATGTTTAGAAAGTTATGAAAAAAACTGATAAATAAAGGCTAACAAAGAGACATGGATGTTAAAAATAGTACATCTTCTCAATAGAACGTCTTTCCATACCCCTAAATAGTAAAAAGGAAGTGTGTGTGCATATATATATATATATATATACATTTTTTTTAATACCATATTTTAGCTCCTCCAATGTATGATGATCTGTTTAAAAGTTGCCTCTTGGTACCAGCGTAAATAGCTACTCGATATTATTATTATTATTATATTATTATATTAGTACAGGAAACACGCTGGATATATTCAAATTCTCAGTGGTCCTGTAGCGCATACATTATCCGTAAGGATCTGTCGGAGGTGGGGAATGCGAAATGGCGTCCTCGGCCTCCTCGTTGTGGAAGAGGGGGCGGAGCTGACGGTGATTGGTATAGCAAGGTCTGCGCCAAAGGATACCGCCACTCCAGGAAGTCTGGGGCAACAGACCTTCGCAGGTCCTACACGTGCCGCTTCCAAACTTTCTTCTGCGACTCTTTGTCTCCGTGTCCCAAATCCCTTAATTAGTGGTGGTGAGTTATGGACGCCACCTACATCGCTCCTTATTTCATCCTGCCAATTCCTTGCGATCCCTTCTTGTCCGAGCTCTAGGGAGTCTGGGACAACAGAGCTCCATAGATCATAGAATGGACCGTGTCTTCACAATGGGAGTTATGGACACATTTTATTTCTTTCCTTACCAAAGAGGAAGCTCAGAGGAACAATAGTACTTATAATCGTGATACGTTTGTCATTATTAGTGTTGCAATACACTTTATTCTACCTGATCTCCTTCAACAATAACCTGTCCGCCGAGGATCGCCAAATCTAGTCAACGTTTCTTTCAACTGAGACAGGACGTGAAAGGTAAGCTGCTATCATGCTCAACCAAGTTACTGTTATATAAGGCTTTGATTCGCCCAGTTCTTGTCTACGCAGAAGAACCATGAACTCTGACCAAAGTAGACGAAACAATAAGGTGTTACATACTTTTTATGACACACCTGATTGGGTTTGGTAAGGTTCAGATAAACTTAGCATGTAAGTCACTTGGAAGAAAATGCCTTTCCAAAGGAGAGTGGAGGGTGCAGGAAGAGATGGCCACAAAGAGAGTGGAAGGCCGCTTCTCTGAAAAGAAGACTGGCAAAAGAAGATACAGGATGCTATGGTGTAGAGATCAGATGTTGGACCATAAAGGAGAAGAAGAATATTAAATAAGAGCTAATTTTTAGTGCAAGGGAAAAGAATAAAAAATCTAACTGTCCCAGCCAGGACTCGAACCTGGATCTCCTGCTATCTGGGCCGGTGCATTTACACAATTAGCTACCTGGACCATTCCGATAAGTTAATAAATTCCCCGCACTAGTGTCGAAAGTCCAACCTCCGACATTGCTGACATTGCACTAAGAATTATTAAAAATTTACCTGGGATTAAATGCCACAAAAAAAATTTATAAAAATAAAATTTAAAAGTAAATAACGAGAGTCATTTAAACAGCTTGACAATGTAAGCTCCTCCGAGCATGAGACGATATATTCGTCGGCCTCGGAGGTTAGACTCTCGACACTAGTGCGGGGAATTTAATAACTTATCAGACTTGTCCTGGTAGCATAATTGGTAAATGCACCGGCCCAGATAGCAGGAGATCCAGGTTCGAGTCCTGACTGGGACAGTTAGATTTTTTACTCTATTCCCTCGCATTATTTTTTAAAAATTTACGTGGGATTAAATACCACAAAAAAATAATATTTATTAAATAAGAGCATTTGTTGAACTTGCTTCAAGGAAATAGTGTCTGTTATTTATCATAGAGCGTATTGGTGTTACGAAATAAGTGTTGAAGTACATTATAAACACTACTGGAAGACATAATTTGCCCATGTCATGATCTCTTGACGGGCTTGAACATGGATACGGTTATCAATCTGGTTCATGGGCACGCCTCCAGACAAGTTGCGGACAAATCACAGACTCGTTTGTAACAACCATTTAGTGCTATCACTGTCCAAAAGTAAATGACATTTTGGATGAGCTGTTGGGATATATTTAGCCTGACGTCAAGTCAGAAACCGCGAAAAGTGCAATAACTCAGTCAGGCTGATTACTGTAAGCTTTCGCAGCCATTACAGCTTATTGGTAGTCGCTGAGCGGAGTTAAATTGCAAAGCCTTAAATGCACTAAAGATGATGCAGCAAATTACGAAACTCAAGATAAGCTATTGCAACATGATTAGGCTAAAGCAAAAAAGACTTTAATAGCAACTGTAGCGTTTATATAAAGATAACTTGAACATAGTTATATCTAAACAAATAATATTAAAATTGATATATTGCCGCATAAATTATTTTTATCATTACGGACATTAATTTTGTTTTTTTTTTATTAAGCGCAATTTATATGTTAGAGTAATATTTATTTCAGTAAATAAGCTAATTTTATATACATAAGAAGTAGAACTCACAAGCCTTCCCCAAATTTAAAACATCTATGTCTTATGATATAGAGAGTGTAAAAATTGAATTTTAAGAAAAGTCTGTCACGCAATAGTTGCGTAAACTAAGCCTGAGCTTTCCAAATCCATTAAATCTCTCCTCCTATTGGCTCAATAACTATTTAGTAGGTATTTATTTTACAATACAGGAGTGACGTGGCAAATGTATCAAGAAGAACGATTAATTGCGGCTTCTCAGCTGTACTATTACAGATTTCGTTCAAGCAAACCCCCCCACCCTATTAAATCAATTTAACTCCTAAATTTATTTGATCAATTAGGATAGGATCAGGTACTTGGGCGATAAAAAACGCCCTTGCCTTTTAGTTTTCGTAAACTTATATTTTTGAAATTTGATATAATTTTAAAAAGAGGCTTTATCATTAAGTATACTTTATCGATACATAAGATTTAATCATATAATATAATAGCTTATATTAATTTAAATTAAATTTTAAATAATATTTAATAATTACTGTTTTGTCCTTTCAAAAGAGATCGTCAAATTCTATGTACATTTCAATACATATTTCCCGCTCTGTCTGACGTCACTTGCCGCCAATATTTCAAATGAGGCTAGTGATAAACAGATCACACTTTGACCCGGTTGTCAGGAGATAACCTCTTGAAACCTCCCTGCATATACATTCCGAAGTGAAAGAAGAGCGTTCTTTGGTTGCGAAGGAATTATTAACAACCCATCATTATCAGAAGGTGCATAATTTAATAATGAAGGTGAATTTTACTATAATAAAATTTAAAATTTTATTTAAAAAACAAAAAAATTTATTTGTGATTTGTGACATTTTTCCAATAATTTTTAGTAAGTTAAGGAATTAATAATAATACATATAACAATAATTTGTCATAATTTTAAAGCATTCACTTAAGACATTAACACCATCAAGTTATTTTCACCTTAACTGAACTTTATCAAAATATCAATAAGTCTAACCATAACATTTTTTTATGTCTAACTAAATATTATTAGTCACCCTTTGGTAAAAAGACAATTTTCCGGCTTCTTGGCCGACGAGGAGGGAGAGTTGAGGAGGCAGTCAACCCTTGTTGTTAATTTTTAAATATCTTCAGTATCGCGAGCCTTTCGTGGTAAATATTGTATCACCTAAATATTTACGATAATTTAGGCATTAAAGAGATTTACGATATTTCCGGCCCACTTTTCCAATTTCAGGAGATCGTTAACAAAATATGCCCAATTCGATTGGGTATTTTAAAAAGAGGAGTGCCAGCTGAAAATACATTCCTAAATATCTGCTTTAATGTTTGTTTCTCGTAGAAAATGAATTTTGGATCATAACATTCTACATTTTTACGTTTAATATAATTTTAGTCTTTGCAACAAAAATTCATTAATAATACTCTATTGTGGTCTTTTAGTATTTTACTGTTCACCTGGGTCTAATTAAGTCATTAAACAAATATAATACAAAATATGGTTAATTTATTACACAAATTGCAGACACTTGATCACGTACAGACTAATATATATATTTATGTATATGTTTTTAGAAGATAAAATGTATTCTGGAACTTGGCGGAAAATTTATAGGGGAGGGGGGAGTTTTCATTACTATTAATAATTTTTACTATTCAACGAACTTTTTTTTTTTCATAAGAAAGAAGTAAAAAGTTAATTTAAAAAAAAAATATTTAATTTTAATATGTTAAAGATTTTAGTTAA
>KZ808231.1:236794-250413 GCA_000696205.2 Oncopeltus fasciatus
AATATACTTGTATAAAATGAAAAGATAATAAAATAAAAATAAAATCAACAATCAAACAAATAAATTATCATCACTGTGCAGGGAGAAGGGCCCCTTCGACCTCACTCCCTATAGGTTTAGTCATTAAGGTTCAGGAGGTCGCAAGGGGAGGATTGTGAGGATTGGAGTCCGACGACAGGGATTGGGCATATGGATTGGGATGAAATTGGAGGAACCCAATATGTATGGTAAAGGACAGAAACAGAGAAAGGTATAGGGATGTTATTGTATGTAACATTATCAGGAGAATCTTTTTTTAGTTTAATATTTACTTGTACACATTTGGACTCATTTATTTTAATTCTCCATTTACTGCACCACTGCTGAATAGCATCAAGGTGGTTTTGTAAAATGTTAAAAGCGGTTTTGGAATCAGGATGGGAGTAGAGGATCGCTTTGTATCTGCAAAGAGGGCTAAAAGAGTATAAGGATGAGTAGGGATGCCTGCAGTATAAAGGATAAAAAGGGTGGGTCCAAGCACACTGCCTTGTGGAACATACTACTCATTAAATTTTGATTTAACTATCTATGCTGTAAGTTGAAGATGACGATGAAATATGTGTATACATATGTATTATTTATTTATCAATGCTTTAATCAATTGATTTAACTTTAAATATATAAAATAATGTACCTTGGAGGGCGAAGCGTCCCACTACCCTACCCAATCACCACCTCTAGCCATGAGTTTCATGGCTTGAGCTAGATTTTGGGATACGTTTTCTTATGCCAGTCTCTTTTTTGTTCAATAATCATTTATTTATCAAATGATGGAAAAGTTCTCAAAATTATTATTATCGTAAATAAGATAAAATATAATTTAAGAAAGTAGAGAGATAATAGCAGGTCATTTTATCAATTCGTTCCTTAAAAAAAAAAAAAAAATTGATTTTTTGGAGTAAAATGTGAGGTTGTACCTATTTTCCGAGATTTTCCATTGATCAACAGCTTTCCCACTAAATGCTTCATTAAAAAACTAATGGTAATCAAAACTCCTTTAACAGTATGAAATCTGCTAGAAGAACAGCATTTTGATAAATTGTAATGTTTGCAGATTCCTATTTTATTTCATAAAAAAAAGTGTTTTTTTTTTAATTTTTTAGTCTACTTTAAAATATGGTAACTTCAGTTTGTTTTTTTAAAGAGCTTTTCCACAAAAGCTGTTAGATGACACTGTTGATTGTTGACTAGAGCCCTGCAGGATGACCAAACATAAACAACAATATATTTGTCAGCCTCGGAGGTTAGAATCTCGACACTAGTGCGGGGAATTTAATAACTTATCAGGCTTGTCCTGGTAGCGTAAATGGAAAACGCACCGGCCCGGATAGCAGGAGATCCAGGATCGAGTCCTGGCTGGGACAGTTAGATTTTTTATTCGGTTCCCTTGCACTAAAAAAAAATTGTTAAACATGAACAATGTATCATCAAATTGGTAGCACATACATAAACATATGGACATAATTTATCGCACGATAGAATTTTCATTTGACAGTTTCGCGCCCTTATTGGTACCTCATTAGGAACTCCATCTTCAGACATAGCAAAACAGTTAATTCCATTATAATCTGGATATCGTATTTCTTAATTTGATTCAGTATCGATAGAAGAATAATGTTTGAGGAAAATAAATTATTCTTAATAAAAAAAATAAAAAAACTACTTAAATTTTCCACTGAAAACAATTTGATTAATCCAAGTAAGTCTTAAGCAAAGTGGATTGTTTCAAGTGTTGTAGAAAGCCTTACGAGAAACCGGTTGGACAATAAGGAATCTATCCATATTTCCAAGACCAGAATATTCGAAGATTTCCCCCGGGGAAATCAAGCTATTCGTCTAAACGATACTTTTCCATCATTTTAAATACGGATTCGTGAAGTCCTATTTAGATGATAAATATTTGTTACAATCAAAATTATTAAAATTATATAGACATAAGTTTATTTGTAAAATATGGGCAAAATTTGGATATTAAGAAAAGTATTTAACAACGTTATGTTAAGGTTTGGGCAAGCCTTCTAATTTTTTAAATGTAAAAGCCAAATTCGGTATTGAGGTTTTTCATTGCAATCTCTTCAACTATAATTCATTTTCAGTTGAAATTGGAAGAGGGTGAGGGGGAGAAACAAAATTTATTATCGTGATATCTTGTTGTTATTTGAGGTACGCGAAATGACATAAAAGTGTAAATATTAATTTAGTTGTGGTTTATTATCTACACTTTGTGCTGTAATGGAATCATACCGGCCCGGAAAGCAGGAGAACCAGGTTTGAGTCCTGGCTGGAACAGATAGATTTTTTTATTCTATTCCCTCTTATTAATTTTTTGGAAGTGTAAACTGTGATTTTTCTGTTGTCAATATTTTATAAAATTTTTAGCAAAAACGCTTGATTAGGGAAAAAATCACGAATGTAACTACCATAGTACAGCTCATCCTTCACACTTCTTGGTCATTCTAAAGCAAACGTTATTCGACATACCTTTCACACTCATTCTTCTTTTCGGCTTATGCTTTCCTCATTTACTATAATTTATATCCACCAATAATGAGACATGGAAAATCTGCATACGTTAGAGTAAAAAGTGATTTTTTTTTTTTTTTTTTTAATGAACCCCATCAACAAGTGATTCAGTTAATTGACCATTTATGCAATTGACTTAGCTGTCTTGATCAATTGAGGGTTCCAAATCTATTCTGGAAGTCTGTCTGCTTGCCTGAATGAAATTAATATATAATTGTTCATTATTTCTTGACTTATTGACTTAATGCCATAGTTAATGGCTATAAGCCTTATTATAAATCTCTGCTGAAAATAATTATTTNAATAAAATAAAAATAAAATCAACAATCAAACAAATAAATTATCATCACTGTGCAGGGAGAAGGGCCCCTTCGACCTCACTCCCTATAGGTTTAGTCATTAAGGTTCAGGAGGTCGCAAGGGGAGGATTGTGAGGATTGGAGTCCGACGACAGGGATTGGGCATATGGATTGGGATGAAATTGGAGGAACCCAATATGTATGGTAAAGGACAGAAACAGAGAAAGGTATAGGGATGTTATTGTATGTAACATTATCAGGAGAATCTTTTTTTAGTTTAATATTTACTTGTACACATTTGGACTCATTTATTTTAATTCTCCATTTACTGCACCACTGCTGAATAGCATCAAGGTGGTTTTGTAAAATGTTAAAAGCGGTTTTGGAATCAGGATGGGAGTAGAGGATCGCTTTGTATCTGCAAAGAGGGCTAAAAGAGTATAAGGATGAGTAGGGATGCCTGCAGTATAAAGGATAAAAAGGGTGGGTCCAAGCACACTGCCTTGTGGAACATACTACTCATTAAATTTTGATTTAACTATCTATGCTGTAAGTTGAAGATGACGATGAAGACTGTCTCACAGTCAGGCGTATCAATAGACTAGTCAAATCCATAAAAAGTCCCATTGACATCTCTTATGGCACAAATAAGTAGAAATGTTAATTTAAAAAATGCAAAATAAAAAACTACCCCTATCATTTGCATGCTAGAAATTGATCAAAAGTTTTTTTGTTTTGTTTTCATTAATGGCGTGTTAACCTTTGATCATTAACGCCAGGGAGATATTTTATAGAAGTAGGAAGATATTTTAAAGAAGAAGAATTTCTTAGCAATAGTTCATAGTTAGGAGTAATGTATTGTTAATGCGAATAGTTATTATGTATCAATATAAATATACTATCTGCGCAAATCTACTATCATAACTATATCTAAATTATTTGAGCAAATCCCGGTTTTTTTTTTTCGATTTTTGAGGGGATTTGTAGCCCTTCGTCAGTTGAGACTATCTTCACGTCTCACTGACGATGGGCGAGAAGTCTCCACGAAAATTTTACTCATTGTATTATTCTCTTTTTGTGTGTTCACTACACTCTTTCTTCCATCTGTTCTTATGAGAGGGGAGAGAGAGAGAGAGAGAGAGTGGGGAGAAGAGGGATAGGTGGCGAGAGGGGGAAGAGAGTTGTGGTGGGAGGAAGGGGGGGGGGGAGAGTGACATAATTTTCAACAGGTCATATTTAGCACTCGCTAAATCCGATCTTCCTTAGTGAGATCATTGTAAAAGTCTCTTACACAGAAGCTGCGTAATTTTCCATTATTTCATTAAAGATGGTCATAAGTAAGTCTGACTTAGTTGATCTTATAATAGCTCGGATAGAGCAATGAGTGTGAAAAGTGAGATGGATAAGACTCGATAATGTTCGGGTGACTAGAGTGGGGGCAGCGCTCATCTTTCGAAGTGATAATCTCAAATAACTACCTTAATAAGCGATTTTTTAATATTATAGATTTTAGAAAATCAAGTTCTTATCCTATCAAGATTAGTAAATTTATAAAGAAGATACTTTAATAAATTTTGGTTTTTCTCTGAAGACTCCTTCCCACTTATCTAATTTTAGTTAAAATAACTTGTATATTTTTTGCAATACGCATTTTTCGAGAAAAAAGAATTGCTATAGTATTTAAATGTTGTAATACTAGACATTAATTTTCCTCTAAATCCCTATCTCTCTTCAGCCAATGAATGTTCCAGTCTGCCGAAAGAAGTTTAATAGCGAATTTTATTTCTTTATTTTAAAAGTTGAGAACGTTGTAGTGTGTGTGTGTGTGTGTGTGTGTAATATTTTTCAAAATTCGTGCCGAGGTGAATAGCTGGATTTCTTTACGGACTGATACACAGTAATCTTTCTATTCCCTTCGATCTCAAAACAGAACAAAACATATTCCAGACATTTTAAAGGCCCCCCAAAATCGCTAGAGATTTTAAAAGCCCGGAACCCTTGGGAAAGTGTTCGGTAGATTCCGGTTCAGGTCCTCGTTTTACGGAGCATACTTGAAGGACTCCCTCAGTGGGGGACAGAAAAAAGGGGTATAAAAGAAAGGCAAGACCGAACTTGGCAAAATTCACTGAGGAAAAGTGGCTCTAGGGTACCGGTTTCCCTAACATATGGTCATTGACCCTTGGCTAGTGTGCATTTGTTGGTCGCTACACGTCATTCCGTCGACCTTGGCTAGTCATTTGTTTTCTTTTGGTTTTCTTTTACGTTTAATTATAGCATGAATAATAGTTCCTAGCGAGGATAGGTCTGCTTCCTTGGAAACTTGGAGTAACACCTGTCTCCATTCATTTCCGCCAACTTCGGCTTAGTCATTTCTTACGTCACTTTACTATGGAAATGTCAATTCCACTCGTTCAATTCAATAGATATTCTAACGGGAAGGAAATTAAGCTAATCTCGCTGGTATGCGATTTTTTAAAAGCTATCTCATAACTTCATTATATATATATATNAGAGAGAGAGAGAGAGAGAGAGTGAGAGAGAGAGAGAGAGAGAGAGTGTAGATTATTGAGGATTTCGGTCAAATAATTTTGTACCAACTCATTCGACTAGGCCAATATTTCGGGAATTTATTTTCCCTTCTTCATCTCTACAAATATACATGAACAATTTTTTTTTAATATAATTTTTGACATGATGAGTAATTTTAAAATCAATAAACTATTATGAGAAATTTAATCTTTATTATATCTAAGTAATCTATACCATTTTTTTTTAAATTGTTATTTTAAAATTTCGACTAACTAACCAACACTATCAATTAAACAAATTAATGAAGACATTAAAACTAGAATGAACTGTATTAAGTGTTATTTACAATATTATAAAGAATTGAGCTTAGCTTAGTTATTGTTTCAATAAGGTCTGTCATAACAATATCTCCCAATAATGGTGCTATAGGTGAACCTATAAGTACACCATTTAATATTTTATAAATGGAATTGTTCTATTTAAGCGCTTAAGTAAAAAAACAACAAAAAAACAATATAGCCATAAATTAAAAGAACAAAAAACTATTTAAAAGACTGACATCCTATTGAGAGACTAACAAATGTCATTTATAATATACCAAACTAGGAATGTGATGCAGAATATATAAATAAATAGAGTAGAGGATCGCTTTGTATCTGCAAAGAGGGCTAAAAGAGTATAAGGATGAGTAGGGATGCCTGCAGTATAAAGGATAAAAAGGGTGGGTCCAAGCACACTGCCTTGTGGAACATACTACTCATTAAATTTTGATTTAACTATCTATGCTGTAAGTTGAAGATGACGATGAAGACTGTCTCACAGTCAGGCGTATCAATAGACTAGTCAAATCCATAAAAAGTCCCATTGACATCTCTTATGGCACAAATAAGTAGAAATGTTAATTTAAAAAATGCAAAATAAAAAACTACCCCTATCATTTGCATGCTAGAAATTGATCAAAAGTTTTTTTGTTTTGTTTTCATTAATGGCGTGTTAACCTTTGATCATTAACGCCAGGGAGATATTTTATAGAAGTAGGAAGATATTTTAAAGAAGAAGAATTTCTTAGCAATAGTTCATAGTTAGGAGTAATGTATTGTTAATGCGAATAGTTATTATGTATCAATATAAATATACTATCTGCGCAAATCTACTATCATAACTATATCTAAATTATTTGAGCAAATCCCGGTTTTTTTTTTTCGATTTTTGAGGGGATTTGTAGCCCTTCGTCAGTTGAGACTATCTTCACGTCTCACTGACGATGGGCGAGAAGTCTCCACGAAAATTTTACTCATTGTATTATTCTCTTTTTGTGTGTTCACTACACTCTTTCTTCCATCTGTTCTTATGAGAGGGGAGAGAGAGAGAGAGAGAGAGTGGGGAGAAGAGGGATAGGTGGCGAGAGGGGGAAGAGAGTTGTGGTGGGAGGAAGGGGGGGGGGGGGGGGGGANTATGTCCAGATCGGTCGTATTAGTGTTTTATATAGAGTCAGTTTATTCTCTGTTGTGAGCTTTGAACGCCTGTTTATTAGTCTGTATAAGAGTCCGTAGCGCCTGTTGAGTTCTTGTCGTTTGATTTTTATATGTTGGCTCCAATTAAGTCGTGAGTCAAGGTGGAACCCAAGGTAACGGACTGAATCAAGGAGGGGTATAGGGATATTATTAAATGTGACATTATAGGAGGAATCTTTTCTTAGTTGAAAATTTACCTGTACGCATTTGGACTCATTTATCTTAGTCATAGAATCCAACTAAATTAAAAGACTATTTAAAAAGATGGACTTGGTAAGGTAATTGAAATTTCAAATTATTTATATAAAATTGTTTAGATTACTTAATTCAAATAACGATAAAATTTAAATACCACTTAATAATTTTATAATTACAAATCTTAAAAATATCTTAAGATAATTTTAAATAATTACTTATCACATTAAAATTGTATTAAAAAAAAATGTAAATTTTACTGTCATCCAGCCTTGAAGAAGAGAAAATATATTCTCGATATAGTGGCCTAGACTAATGTATTTAACAAAATTCTTTGACCGAAATCTTTAATAACCTACAAACTCTATTTGAAAAACTGGTCGATAACTCACTCATAATAAACATAACGAAATTTCGAATTTAAGTTTGTTTGATTTTCTCAAACTGCTGAAAGAGTTAGTTGCAGAAATCGATAGATAGGTGTGTTGGGGAGGGGGGGGGGTAAATTAGAACAGACTTTAAAATTATTTGAAGCAGGAAAGACTTCATTTCTATCATCCTTAAAGTATGAGTTTCTAACTTTTATATTCTATAACTTTTTTTGCGAGAAACACAAAGAAGATAATAATTTATAATTGTAAACTCAATTTTAGGCGGACCTTTGTCTGTTTGTGTGAGTGCATTCTGCTATTATGCTTGATACACAGAAGCTTGGATCAGAGAAAATATCAAAAGACATTACCACTGCCATGAGAAAAACTTGTTAATAGGAACTTTCCATCAGAATTAGCTAAAACGGTAAACGGTTAAGAGTATTCTGAATTTTTTTTCGCCTTAAGTCAGTGTGAGTGTGGGTGATCAACTCAAACATTTGTGTTGTTGAAAAATGGTATTCAGAATGTTCAAATGGGGAGTTTTTTGACCGTATAAATTATTATTAGATGTTTTTTGTTGGGGTCCGGTCAAGGTAGATCCAAAAAATACAATTAAAAAATTTTTTATTTTCTAATTATCTTCCAAAGTTTCGGTTTACATCGTAAACCATGTGCCTTGACGTAACCCCAACGAAAAACATCTAATGATATTCAGAATGTATACACCTTTTATATATTAGCTTAATCATGACATGTTGTTGACATCAGTTGTTTTATGTCGAAATGTTATCAATCGAGATAACTGCGACTGTGCCAAAACTAATATCCATTTATTTTAGAAAGAATGGATATTAGAATTTGACCGAGCTACACCGAGATAGGGTGTATCTCGTTGAAATTTTTCCCCAACCCTTGAGATCTACACTCCCAAAGTTAAAATAGTTATAAAAAATATAATAATATACATTTGTATATACATATATTTATATTTATATATACACGCACAACTGTCATAGCTTCTACATGATAGGATCGGTGAAGATCTGCTTGAAATTTTTCAAAAAGCGCATAGTACTGACAATAAATGAGNGTTTTAAATGAAAAAAAAAATATATATATATATTTAATAATGTACCTTGGAGGGCGAAGCGTCCCACTACCCTACCCAACCACCACCTCTAGGCATCAGTTCCAGAGCCAGATTTCGGGATACTTTTTCTTATGCTCATTTCGACTTATTTGATCCTTTTAACATTTATCTCCGAGCAGTAAGATATATTTTCTCCTTCGCCGAATTTGTCCCCCCATCCCCCTCCCCCACCTCTGGATAGTGGCTTTAATGGAAAAAAAAAAAAAAAAATACGAAGAAAAAAAGCAGTGTCCTCTGAAACGCAACTACGCACATGGAGGCAATATCGTAGAATAATGGTTATAGGGATCATCATTTCTCCCCATTTCCCCATAATCCATGGGAATAAATCAATGTGAGCTATGGAGGAAAACGCGCTGAGAGAGCCACTGATTACCTTCTGCTTGTTAGGAGTGTGGGACAGACAGTCCAAGTGTGAGCATTGTTAAAGGACCCGTGCTCCTCGGCTGTGTATGGGGGCAGACCGGGTGTGTAACTGAAGAAAGAAGCAGTCATGAAGAAAAGGAGGAGAGAACGAAAATAAAGAAGAGGGGAATACAAAAAAAAGGAGGAGTAAGAAATGTATTATCCTGAAGCGGGAGTGAAGAGCACATGTTAATATATCATATCCGCGGGTTTTTTCCCTCCATCGTCTGGACGGCAGCAGCCAGCCATGTTCCCCAGTCCCTAGCAGACTCGATCAACATGCTCTTCATGACAGACACTCACAACCATGTCACCCCCTAAATTCTTAGTCTGTCTCATATTGAATTCCCACAATTCCTACAAGAATATCAGTAATCTAACATTTAACACCAACATGGATGATATAGTAATATCTGTATAATTAAAAACACATACAATTATAATACCATTAAAAAATATATGATTTACTTGAATAGCTTTTCATTAAAATCAACAAAAAAACGGTTCTTATCTTTTGCGCTCGTAGATAAAACTAAGGAAAACAAAGGTAAGGAGTTCGATTTTATATAAATTTCTATAACTCCAGAGAGCATGAATTGCCAAGAAATAGAGAGGTAGAATAAGAGGGAAATAGAAAACTGAAAAGGTAATAACATTAAAAAGAGCAGGAAATAGATCTTGAAATTAAGAGACTTGAAGGGCAACAACGCTGGAGATTCACATACAGGCAGAGATTTATAAAGATATAGCTGGAATGTGTAAACTATAGAGTGAGAGATTTATTAAGCTAAATAAAAGCGATCAAGAGAGAACTATGGAGTTACAGAGATATGGAGCAAGAAAGCTACAGACCTATAGCTTGAGATAGCTAGGAAGCATGGGAGACAGAAGAAAAGATAAAACTGGAGGAAATTAATGGGAGGAAATAAGAGAGCTTGAAAGCTATAATCATAATAAAATAATAAAAATTGAAGAAATAGAAATGACGAGAGAGTTAGAGTGGTACAAGATTAGAAAAATTATTAGCTATAGAGTAAGAGAGTTCGAAATAACTACTCAGCTTAAGAAACAAAGAGCAAGAGGTCACTGTGAAAGAGAGAACCAAAAAAACAAAAAAAAAAAACAAGAAAATTAGGAAGAAAAGAGAGCTTAAGAGTAACAGAGTTGAAGAGCTTGAGACATGCTCTCAGACAGCTAGAAATCTATAGAGCTAGTAAACTCTAGAAAGCTATTTAGCAAGAGAAACCAAGATAATCAAATAGCCTAGGATTAAGAAAGCTAGAAGGAACTAGTAAGATTTGTAAACGAGGGAGGAAAGAGAAAAGAGACATGGAGATTAAGAGAGCCAAAAGGAGTTAGAAAACTAAGGATTTTTAGAACTTTGAGCTAGAAGGAGCAAGAGACAGGGTCATCGACCTTTGTCTGGCTCGAAGGATTGGCACGCTAAAAACGGATTCAGATAACTACGGTTGACAGTTTATTTACTTGTTAAACTGTTGGCAGTATAACAATATTTTAAAGCATATTTTAATAGAATGAGTAGCAGTTCCTTAGTGTGAAGATTGTAAAGGATATTAAATTTATGACGGTACATGAAAAGAATAAAATTTAAGAAAAATAAAAAATATAACTGGTTTTTGAAGAGTGTTTAGTCATGATTTAGTTACTGTAGAGCAGGAGTCTCTCACTCTCTCCCTATCCCCCCATTTACCCTGATGAAGGCTAACATATTTAATTTAGGCTAAGATATTGGCGAAAATAAAAAAGAACTTTTTTTTTAATCAGTTTTTAATACTTCAGCTCGCAAGACCGAATCCCTGACTGACCTCTCTTCATAAATCTCGACCGTCAACTAGTTACCTCCAAAATAACTGTTTTTCTTTTTTTTTAATTTATCTTCAACTGAAGCCAGATGAAAGGTAGATGGGACGCTTATTAAGGTAGACAATTAATAATGTAACAATAAAGGTGATGTGCTTAATATCCACTCACACTTTATTATTTTAGACCAGCCAGAGAAATCTCACTAGCTACACTGATGCTCTCCGTGGCTTTCAAGATCAAGTAAGTCGTTTACTCTTATATATGCTTATCTTGACATATGGAATATCTGCTTAGTTACTGCCTCACGTACTTAGTCACCGCCATGAGTTCTTTCACAGAGGTCTGCCAATCGGAACAGATGGCTCACACAGAAGTTGTTGAAAAATGAAGTCGAGCGATTTCTGTCCAACTTACATATTTGCAACTGCACTCTACAAATCTTGAATGAAATACTGCACTCTCTGATGCTTTTGAGATAGTCGGTTGGAAAAAAAAAAAAAAACGGACATGTTATTAAAAGAATACTAAACAAGATGTGACAGATGACTAAACGTCATAATATGGCGCTTGTCTTTATGAAATGAATGGACTAACCACTGGGGGAGGGGAGGAGTCATTCTATTTTTTGTCAATTTTTTTTTTTTTTTTTTAATGAACCCCATCAACAAGTGATTCAGTTAATTGACCATTTATGCAATTGACTTAGCTGTCTTGATCAATTGAGGGTTCCAAATCTATTCTGGAAGTCTGTCTGCTTGCCTGAATGAAATTAATATATAATTGTTCATTATTTCTTGACTTATTGACTTAATGCCATAGTTAATGGCTATAAGCCTTATTATAAATCTCTGCTGAAAATAATTATTTTAATGGTAATGTTAAATAAATAACTTATTTAAAAACTATAATTTTGAGAAACATTAACTAAGAGAAATATTTGTATTATCCTTCTGGAGAAGCGATGGTCATATGAGGAGTGTACGTTCCAGTCACCATTCCCTTTTAATCACAGTTTGTAAAGCTACAGAAGGAATTCTGCTGATTTTGAAGTAATGGGTCTCAAATTGAAGTTTCCCTATTGATAACAAGCATAATTTTTGAGGAATACAGCGAAATTGAGCAATTAGAAATGGAGGTTAAGCTGTTCAAATGGAGAGTTCATGACCGTGGAGATTGTTAGTGGAGAATTTCTTGGGGTTCTGTTAATTTGGTTATCAAACCTGACTGAACCCCGACAAATTTTCTGGTTCATCTTACAAATTTTCAAAGGGGTTAATCTGTATCCTAAATATGTAACTTTGTGATCTAGAAGCCACAATTAGTTGTTTTTCTTAATGAAATTATACATATTGAATTCGTATTATATATTAAACACTAAATTCGTTACAAAGCGAAATCTGACTAGTAGCTGAGGAGTAGTGAATTACTTAAAATGTCAAGTTTGAGTACTAAAAGTTATCAGTCTAGTTGGAGTAAAATTTTGTTTAGCTTAATGAAACTTATATATCGGAACCCTTGGGAAAGTGTTCGGTAGATTCCGGTTCAGGTCCTCGTTTTACGGAGCATACTTGAAGGACTCCCTCAGTGGGGGACAGAAAAAAGGGGTATAAAAGAAAGGCAAGACCGAACTTGGCAAAATTCACTGAGGAAAAGTGGCTCTAGGGTACCGGTTTCCCTAACATATGGTCATTGACCCTTGGCTAGTGTGCATTNCGCGATAGACTATCCGGCACCCATCTTCTCCTTATCCTAGGATAAGAAGGAGACTAGGCAGGGAGTCAAGAAGGAAGTGAGAGGGGGAGAAAAACGCCAGTGTATTCACTCCCTTGATATTTTAACTAAACTGACTGGAGTAGGAGGTCCCTTGGCCACCTCCTCTTGAGACGTCGGGGAGGGTGGTCGGGATGAACGTGGGATGCCAGGGAGAGGACTAGAGGATTTGGATGTCCTTGGAGGTTTGTATGGAACTTATCAAACATGGAGGAGATGAGCTCGGAAACAAAAGGTACTTGCAGGTCAGAATGGATGGTTTTATTGGATACGTAGGGAGGAGTATTGAGGATTGTGCGAAGGACTTTGGACTGGAACCCCTGGATACATCTGATGTTTGATGACTTCGCTGTGCCCCACAATTCAATACCATATGTCCACATAGGTCTAATTAATGTTTTGTAAAGATTTATTTTGTTTTCTATTGTTAATCTGGACCTGTGGTTCAGCAATCTGAAGAGCTGTCCAAAGCGTCTGTTTACTTCTTGTCTCCAGGTTAGTTAACTGTCTAGGTAGAACTCAAGGTAGCGGACAGTCGGAAAGGCTTAATGAGACTCCATACGAACATGTTTATTAACATAAGAAATATTAAAACGCAAAACAATTCGGTTAGGAATTTTGTCTGCAACGTAAATTTTAATTATCTGGCTTAGAAGCTGCAATTTGTTGCTTTTCTTTATACACTTTGTCACATCGCTTTTAAATGTAAAATGAAAGTTTGATTATGTTATTAAGTGAATGGGACGAAAAGGAGTGGGAGATTACCTGAATTGTCAAGAGGGAGTAATATGTATTTTCTGGAAATATCGAGCGTGATATCTTGTTTAGATAAATGAAACTGCATCCAGATATATTCAATAGGTTTAGGGGATTCCATAATATGGAAACAATTATTGAGAGGGAATAGAAAATAAAAAACTATCTGTCCCAGCCAGGAATCGAACCTGGATCTCCTGCTGTCCGGGCCGGTGTACTTTCCAGTTATACTACCAGGACT
>KZ808232.1:8247-19915 GCA_000696205.2 Oncopeltus fasciatus
ATATATATATATATAAGAAGATTACATGATATACAACGAATGTATACAAAAACAATATTCTTATAAATGTATGAATTTAATAAAGCGTTTGAAGCACTGCTAATGTCGCCATGGTTTCTACCCATACGTCGCTACCCATATGACATCCGAATTTTGAATTGTATCTGAAACATTTATAATGAAATTTATTATAATATGTATAATTCATTTTATAGAGAGGGCAATAAAGATTTCACGTCTTGAGAAGTCGTTCAGACATCTGAGAGTATGACCATCAAGGTGGATAGGTATTGCAGGTTGGACTGCTGTAAGGCGTGCAGCTCTCGCCTCTTTGAAAAAACAGTATTTATCTGTTGAGCTCTAGAAGAGAAATGCAAAAACTTCCAATTACGATTCTAGAACTTATTTTCAACGTCTAATGATTCTATGGTTTCTTGTTAATGTCATTGTTTTGTGACATTTAATTTGCATGTGTTATTTACAAGTTTACAGTTTGTACTCATATTTTTTTCCATGCTTGTAGTACCATGACGGTATAAATGGGCAGAAATGTACTAATTATTAAATGTCGATTTTTAAAATTTAATGTCCTGAATTTTACTACGTTTGTAAAAAAATAATAATTAAATCGTTTCACTTACATATTCATATAACTCTAACTGTAGAAACTTAAGTAAAGCTTAAGTAAAGTAACTTCTTGCTGCTGTGTCCCCTGTTAAATTAAGTGGATTTTGGTAGGGTAAGACATTTTTTATGGTGTGTGAGGGGAGTTTTAATTGGGGGTGGAATGTAATCTAAGGGTTTTTTTAGTCAGAGGATTTGAAATGTTGGTATATTGGAAGAGGGATTCTCTTGGCTATGAGTTTTTTAGTTAGGCGGTTTTTAATTGAGTTTTTCGGTCATAGTATGTCCATTGAAATTTTTTAAATGGATAAAAATCTTTTAATGGATAGTAAATTTTACAGATCATTAATAAAATTTCCTTTAATTAAAATTTTAATTTTGTGTGTTTATTTTTGTATGTATCTCTAATGAAACGGCTCTTGAAGATGAATTTGTTTAATAATATAAAAATTACCTTTTAATATTTTTTTTACAGTTTTATATGATGTTTTAATGTATTTATTTTGATATTGAGAAAGACTGAAATAATTTCTCAGTTATGTCGAAATTTTATATTAAAATATACCATAGTTGTAAAGCAAATTATTATTTTTAAGAGTATGACATTCTCCAAATTGAATTGAATGAGTATCAATATGGTAATATATGTACCCTTAAACAGCGGGGAAAATGTTTATTACTAATAATTTAATTTTATCGATAACATTACTTTCTCGAAAGGAGTAATTAACTATTGGAATATCAGATAAATTATCAAAGATAATTATCTATTGAATTCCATTATGGAAATTAAAGTCTTGTTAAATACATTTTTTATAAAACGAAATATAATTCTTCTGAAAAATATCCTGCATATTTTATACATTTTGCTTTATTGAAATTTTATTGAAATTAAAGCTTTATTTATGATATTTAATAATCAACAAGTGGGTGAGGGGTATTATGGATGCGTGACGTGGAAAGCGTAGATTACCTTTCTAGATTTGAAGGATAAATGTGGTAATCCTAAATTTCTTGGTCGGAGTCTTATGAATAAAATCTCAGTGGCTCTTGAACGACATCTTTACGCAACCCATAAATATTGCCTTGGTTATTATTTCACCCCTTAAATAAATAAGTAAAGTGTACCGTCAGTTTGGGACAATCAACTTTCGGTCAATATGCAAAATATCAGACCAAGGGATGAATTTTAACCCTACAGGTAACTGACAGAAAACAAACCCTTTCACAAGAGCAATGAATACTTGCAGTTTTCCAGTGTTTCGTTAAAAATTGCATATAGATTCTTATAAATCCTTGTGGCAAAAAGGAAAAATAATAAATCTTATGTAATAAAAATCTCTGTATTCAACTTAAAATAATTTATGCAAAAGTCTGGTCGTGGTACCAAGTTGATTAGCATTACTTTCTTGAGGAAAATCATCCAAACGAATCTCTTAACAGAATAAAACGAATACAGTGTCTTGAGGGGAAAAAAAAGGAGAATGTTGTTACCAGTCAGTGGATATAACATGGATGAACAATATTATATTCCAGTGTGCTGAATAATGAAACTTTCCGTCTGAAACAGACGGCATCGGACAAAGAGTCCCTCAGTTCGTCGGTAGACCTACCCACACAACTTGGTGGTATTTTGAGAGACCGGAATAATACCACGAGTTAGTAGTAATTAGTGGCTTGTGAAGTTTGGACTAAATGGGGCACAGAGCTTCATGCTAACAAGGATATATTTGTTAGAGTAACTCATTAGGTTCCCTAAGTTTTCTATATTAATTAATATTCACAGAGATTGTTCATTCATTAACTATAGCCCTAGAGGTGTTTGGGAATTTATTGAACCGTGTGATTACTGTGATATCTTAATTTATCATTAATATATATTTTTAAATAATTATAATAATTAATAATTATTATAAATAATATTAATTATTTAGTAATTTTATAAACAAGGCTTGACGCAGACTTACCCAATGTATTATTGTTTTACCATTATTTTATTTTTTTTAATCTACAAATGTAATTTATAAACTAATATATTATTTATTTATTCACTATGACTTTATTTTTTCCATATGTTTTGATAATCAAATTTAATAAATTTAGTATATCCTTGTGCTTAGTTTTCCAACCAAATGAAAGAGATTTAAATACTAAATTAATGAAATGTTTTGACGGATTAATGTATCGAAAGTCAATGGTTCGATTTGCTGCTGGGCTTATAAATTGACCAATTAAAATCATTAAATAAATTATAAATCATCAAAATAAACAAATAATTTAATGTATCTATAAATAAACTTTTAATTTATTAAGGTGTGTGCTAGGTACATTGGCATTTTTGAAACAAATTACAAGACAATTGTCTATACTGTTATAATGATTACTCGTGAATACCTTCATTATTATTTGACGGGGGGAATGTTATAGTTTCATTTTCTAACATTTATTTTCTACATTTTTATTAAAGGTGCAAACTAATTCATTGCCCTTTCTTCCCAACACTCTTCCCTCTTGATTTGACCATACTACAATATAACCTAACTAAAATACATTTTTGTTTTTTTAACTTTTAACATTAAATTTTCCATTTGCTCCAGTCCTCCTCTTTATGAAATATGCTCAATTTATTTATTTTATATTTTTTTTCTGCGTGATGGACTTCTGTTTACATATAATTAGAGTTTTAGATGTTCCAACAGGAAGTAAACAAAGTCAAACTATGATCTGTCTTCTGAAGATGCGTCCGAATTCACATTTTTTTTTTCATTTTTTTTTTTACTTTATAAGATGGTGTTAAATATTTTCGAACTAATAAACCATTCTGCCTTTGTAACCTGCCTAAATTATACATTAACTTTGAATATTTTGCCACGATTCAAATCTTAAAATACTCCAAAAACAATAACCGTTATGTTCTTTGTAATAATAATGCATTAACTTGGAACTGACTGCAGAAATACAGAATATTGATGACGGTGCTCTAAATTATGAATAATTCCTAAAACATTTCCCTCGTTCTCTTTCCCGAACCACGAGGGAGACGACGGTGCGATGAGCATAATCTGTTCTTTCTGATCAGTGGGTCAGAGCCAGAAAAAAGAAGAAACATTGACTTATGTACGAAAATAATTTGATTCTAAATGCCTTTGATGATAACTATAAGCATATATTCCGGAATATTTATTTTCTTTTAGGCCTATTTACTGAAAACCAAAGAAATCGTGTAATTGTACTTATTCGATGCGACTGTACTTGTTCGGTATTCTCACCAGGAAGTAGAATGTTAACATGCACAGGTGTTGCAATAATTTAACCTTGATATTTGCTATCTGCAGGTCCTTCGGAGCATTTAAAAAATACTTCTTGCTCAAATTTAATATAAGTATTAATAAAATAGATAAGGATCAAGTTTATGCGTTCTCCAAAACTTTCTTTTTTCTTATATGCCATGAAATTTACAAGGCATTCCATTTTCTTTTCTAATTGTAAAAACCCATAAAAATTATGTAATTAATTCGGATTATTTTCCCTCTAAATAAGTTTGAGGCAGGAATTTGCTACATTTTTCTGTTCAATTCTCGAGCCAAAAAACTAAAGTTTCAGTTTTTGTTTCAATACTGAGGTGAACTTGTTTTTTTTGTTGCTCTTGGTCTTCAAGAGAAATGCAGCATAAGAAGAGTCTACTTATCTCGGTAAGTTTATTAAGATGCATTACAGGCATAAGTTTCGGTGAGTGGTGATGTGGTTCTCTAAGGGGAAAGTCTGTTAGCAAAAACAGCTGTGATAAGTGGGCCTTGACCGCGGATAATCACCAGGTCATTGGTCCTTCTGTTCCATATATCTTTATGGTGTGTGGCGCACCTTACGCTTATAACAATAACTGAAATGATAATAATAGTCAGGTATGTCGAAATGTTAGATTAAGTGCCTTACGCTTATGGCAGATTAGAAATTAGGGATATATTCTCGTTGCTACCAAAAATGAAATTGTATGCAAAAATATATATGTTTGTGGGTGTGTCTGTGTCCTCTCTACAAATTTAGTGGAAATTGAAAATAATAGTTGTTCGGTATAGCTTGTAATATATAAATTTCGAACTTGCATTTTACTTATATTAATATCCTTAATTCCTGGTTATTTATGGAACTTAATTTGTTTTTTTATGTGTATTCTGTATTACTGGCTGCTTTTAAATTCGTTTCCCTGGGTTGATACATGTTTTATTATTGAGTACAACTCACTTGATAAAATATGAATTTAATCATCAAATTCTATTTCCTACTCTCTACCATCTACTTATCGATTATTCCCAGATAAGTTTAGTTCAAGCTTGCAATCAATATTAGTCATGTGTCATATTCCAATACGTTATTACTGTCTTTACATATTTTGTGTGCTAATCTGGTTGTTGGCCTGGTCTTTGTGTGTTTGTACCTTCGTTAACTGAAATTAAATATATTCAATGATCTTAACACTTTTTAATTTAACGTTGCAATTTAACGAAAATTATGTTCTGTTATTTTTGTTTCACACCTATTAGATTATTATTTTACTTTTTCCAATTGTTATCGCTAAGAAAGAAATATTTTATTATTGCCAGTAGTAATTTAAAATTGTTTACCAATAATTTACCTGTAATAGATGTTGACACATTTGTTTACTCTGTCGTTTTAGAAAATGAATAATGAGAGAATATTTCATTTTGATTTATTTTCATTTCTAAACTTTAAAAAAAAACTTATTCCTTTTATTAATTAGTTGATTCTAATAGAAGTTCACAACAAAAACCCCATAATTATTTAAATGAAAATAAATAAGAAAACTTCATTTTTAGGATGATTGTACTTCACACACACACACATACATACACACGCAAGCGCGCGCAGACTCACACACACACACGTGTGTTTTATGTATCTATTAAATTATTACATTTTATATATATATATATATATATATANTGTATAACGCAATAATTTCATTGTTTTAGGAAATATATGCTTAAAACTTTTTTAATGTAAATTCAGTTTTATATCTATGTTCGAAATTGTATTGGGATAGGTTGACTTCTATAGGCAATCTGTTTTTCGTTGGATTTAACATTATTATTATTTGTTATTATTTCCCTGTAGTGGCCTGACAAATTTAAAAAAATAAATCCGTCCTGTATTCAAATGTGTATTTAAGCCATGCAGAGTGGAAGGAGCCTGATGATGGATGTGAGGTTAAGGCTGGCAGGACAACTAAAGTGAAGGCCCTTAACGTAGGGAATATAATCCTGAGATCGGGCTAATACATCCCTGGAAGTATGAGATGCGACTGACCTGTGCTGGTGGTGATGCGCTGGGTGGTGGTGATGTTTGTGTGTTGGCTGCGCCACGTTGTAGCCGTGGTGCCCTCTCCCCTCTCGCACCACGATCTGCCCGTCCGCGCTGTACACTCCTCCCATCTCCTGCACACAATACAGATAATCAAAACAGAGAATACTTACAATACTTCTTAATTTACTTACATTAATAAAATAATGAATCGTTAGTTAATTAAATTCTTAAAAGTGTTTTTGTGTAATTAATAATTGCCCAATGGCCTAACAATTGTTTTTACCTTTGTAAAAATTATTATATTTAACATACTTTGAGAATACTTTCAAAGTTGAAGGGTTTTTTAATAGTATTAACAATATCCTTAAGTCCCTCAGAATTTAAACTATTTTTTTAAATTTAATCTATGTCCTTTACTTCTCTGTAATAGAGATGGAATGATTTTAGTCAAGTTCATAAAGCAAAACTTGCACTCCTTGCTAAAAAATAATTTCATGATACCAAAATATATTTTTCCTTCTTAACCTGTATTTCTGGAAAGCAGGGAGTTGTTATTTATTGCGTAATAGAAGACCACTTATTTTACTAATATAGTTTTTCGTTGTGTAAATGCGTTTAATTGAAAATTTATTTCATATTTTCTGTTTTGTATCAATATAAATGTCCATGAAATAGAATAATTTAATCTTAATTTTCGTTATATACAAATAGAAAGTTAAAATGATGAAACATGTGGTTGTAATGTCTTTCTTTTCCTGAATATTTTATATATTCCCTTCCTTTTTTCAGTTGGCTATAGACCGAGAGATATTTAGTCGCCTCGGGTCTGTATTCATGTGAGATTGGCCTGATCTCAGTGACCTATGACTTTTGCAGGTTCATATTTTTTGTAAGCCAAATCCTCCTCGCCTCTAACCCCTGTTAATCTCGGAGAACATATTTGGGATTTTACTCCTGGTGGGGTATTTACTCCCTGTAGACCAGAATACGTACGGTTCGTCATCGTTATTTTACATTCATACATCTAAAGCAACGCTAGTACTCCACAATGAGAGTGTCATACTCAAGTCGCACATTCGCGCTCAGCGCCATAACTGTTTGATCAAATAGTGTGAGCCGTACATGAGAACCCGATCCCCCTAATTACGTGTTCGCGAAAGCCAAGAATACATACCCAGGACATTTAGCAAACGTAAATCATATTTCTGTTAAATTAACAATAATCAAAATATCAATCACAAAATAATTATTTTTTCATTCGATTATAAAAATAGTAATATTCAATGTCAAATATATTTAAATTATATATCATTTTAATTAGAATTATATTTATTNGTCCTGTTGATTGCGAATTGTACACTACCTTTGGGGTAGGTGGTGATTCGCATGGTCTTTCCAGATATTAGGTGAGGTGATCAAACGTCTTCGCTTTAATTGTATCACTTGCGAATGGCGGTGGATTTGTGCAAGTAAGCAGACTTATGGTATAAGTAAACTCGCTAAGCTGTAGGCACAACCATGCCTATAGCTTTCCCTCAGATTGCGATATCAGCACAAACATTATCATATTCCGGCCAGTGGTTTATGCCAATGTCACCGACGATGTTACCTATGTTTAACTAAGAAATGTCACTTGAATTTGTACATTCCTCTATGGAGGAAATAAAAATTGTTTAGGGGGAAACATTTGATTCCATTTTTTTTTTTTTTTTTAAGACAATGAAAATTCTATGTCCCTCGCTGAGAAAGACATAAAGTTAATGAAATTGTACTGAAAAAGTTCTGTTTCAAAAGAACGATTTTCATCTTCTAAGGCCCATATGAATTTTATATTCCTCCACAAGTGATGTTGAGTAATTGAATGCCATCTCATCCTCCTACGTCTTGTTAACAAGGCGAGGGAATTTAACTTGGATTTCCCGTATATGACAGTCTGGGAAGACAGGCACTTACTCTTCTTTTAATATTTTCATAACAAATTTGAATGGAGGCGACCAAATTTAAAAGTGTATTACTGACAAATATTAATTTCTCACGAGTTATTCATAGTGATGGTTTTATAATATTGTTGTACTGTATTTTTCATTTTGGGGCTCCAAGCCCCATTGTATATATGTTAATTAATGATAATGAAGGAATAAAATATTTATTTTATATGTACTATTTTTTGTGTCTGTGTGTGTTAAACTCTGAAGAAGGTCTGAACGATACGTTGGTCGATGCATGGGCCAAACAAAAATAGTTTGTTCAGAAATATTTATTTTTATTCAAAAACTTCTAATCTTATCTTAACCAATTTCATATTTTCATTAACACAAGCTATTAGTATGTATTTCATGAAAATGTAATAAATAAGAGGGTAATAGGACTACAAATAGATTTTTACTGTTTTTTAATATATATATTTTTAAATATACATAAATGTTAAACTAAGAATAAAACTCACATTCAGGGTTTCTCCCACTTCGCTTGTATAAAGGTGTACAAGGAAGTTAAATACCATTTCTTGATAAAACCTTTCTATGGAGTTCAAATATTTCAAAATAGCAAATAAAAAAAATAAAATTCCTGAGAAAATACTGGGTTTGTTTAGAATATAATTTTCTTGTAATTCTTTGTGTAACTTTTAACTAATATTCTCTGAGATACCCTCATGCTATGGTAGTGTTCACCATCCTTTTTAATATTTTTTGTGTTTAATTTTTTTTATTATATTACTATCGTTTCTATTTATTTTTGTTGAATGTATAATATGGTTTTATTTGTTATTTTAATCTTCAGATGATAATGGGATATTCAGGAAATGTTTTTTAGATGTTTAAACAAATTATAATAAATGATTGTATCTGAGACATTTGGTTTATGAAAAAATTATTCTCGATTGACGAAATCGATGAAAAATTACTTCTAATTTACCAAATACAGATGCCAAAAACCTACAAATGTTTGAAAAAAACGAAACAATATTCACAATTAATTTCAATGTTTTGACTTATTGTAACTATGTTTTAATAGCTTAGAATAAGTCAAAACTTACTTGTCCTTATTTGTGTTATAAATGAGTAGTTGAATTTTAAACATAGTACTTGTTAGTTATAGTAATCTCATATTATTTTAGATTAATGTATCATGTATACTGTCTTCCGCAACGTTGGAAAAATGTGTTTTGCAAGAAAGAACCAGTTACATCCAATTTGAGTTGATCGATACTTTCATCCCGAAAATATAACGAATGAAGTTATATGCTGTTCTATTCGAGTTAATTAATGATAATAATCACTTGGTAAACTGCAAATAACAATTATATTTATTTAAAGTGTAGGTTAAAAAGTCATAAGACTGAATTGAAATTAATTGGGCGCTTTTCCAGGGAACTGCACCCACTCTTCATCCATTAGTCTAATAGGACTACAAATAGAAATGAAAAATGGTTTTGTTTATAAGGAGAAGTGCAACTCTAACTGAGCAATCAAACACGGAGACAAAATAAAAGAATAACTAGGAGGCAAAGAGTGGCGGTTAGCTGGAAATGTCCATTAATTGTGTCAGCAAGAACGTGCGAAAATTTTAGATTTTACTTTCGCGCCCTGGTTGTAATGTAATCAGAGTCCTTTACCCTTTGCTCAATACTCTTTCTAATTAGTAAATGCTAAAAAAAGAAATTGTAAAATGTTAAAAAATGAACTTCATGTTTTAGGAATTCAATTATTGGTATGAACTCGGTAGTGCCAGAGCTCTCTGGAGATCGCCGCGAGACCCGTTAATTGTTTCTGGATCACGTTGAGATGGAAGTAACGTTATTACTCTGATTAGCCGGTCATTTACTGCAATTTCCCCGCGTCCTCACGCCTAATCCGCCTCTACCGGTATTCGCTTAATTGTAGTTCTTGTCCTGTTGATTGCGAATTGTATACTACCTTTGGGGTAGGTGGTGATTCGCATGGTCTTTCCAGATATTAGGTGAGGTGATCAAACGTCTTAACTTCAGCTGTTTTACTTGCGGTGGATTTCTGCAAGTAAGCAGACTAGACAACCATGTCTATAGCTTTCCCTCAGATTGCGATATCAGCACAAACATTATCATATTCCGGCCAGTGGTTTATGCCAATGTCACCGACGATCTTCAATCTAAAACACTGGTTTCAAGTGCTTTTCCAATCCACACATTCCCCAGCTTACACATGCTAAAACAATTCTAAAACTATTTTTAATTATCCAGATATTTTGAATTTGTCTTCTATACGTTATTAATTGCATCTTATTTATTGTCTTTGTTTCTTGTGTCTTAATTATAAAATACAGTACTTGTTTTAATTAATAACATATAGATAATTTAAAGTTTGTGTAAAGATATATTCATTTTATTGTGTGTAGGCCATTCATAGCTTTAAACTGCTAGCGAGTAATCTTAAATTACATTCTAAACTAGGCCTAAAATTTATTTTTACGAAACGAGACTCTTGTTGTTTTCTCTTTTCCTCCGTAAATCTCAGACAGGAAACGTGGTCATTTCCTCGGGTTTCATCAATTAGCGTGTTTGTTTTCCCTCCATATTCTCTTTTTGAACGATTCCGAAGAAACGAAACTGATGAGGTCGCTCTTAAGATAAATTTTCTCTTTATCTTAACTTCACCTGTAAGGGTCTCTATTATGATACAATGGCAGTATAAAGGTCATTATTCAATGTAATAAACAAATATAGTAACTTAGCTTCCTCGGTAAAATTAATTCAAGGAATTTCGAGTAAATTTACTATGTTTCACTTATCATTACCAGCCTAATTGTAAAAGAAGCTATTCTAGTTTATACTTTGAATATTAGGTTAACTAAAATGAAAAAAAAAAACTATATAGAATATTTGATTGCAGAAATAAGATAAAGTTGTAGTCTTATTTACGTCATTGGTTGTACGTTGTTTACCATAAGGAAAATATAGTTGATTCAGGCTAATAATACAATGACTAATACTTTGTAAGTAGATAGGTGAGTAGTCACTACTGCTGAGTAGTGCTAACGCTCTGGACTCGCGGCGTCGTGTTTTCGCCCCGAGTATCGGTCACTACACCTTTCACCGGTCGCGTGTGTCGCCAAACAGAGCGTGGTCGGCCTCAATTACAGCCCTCGCGAGTGACATCTCTCACTTTCCACGACAAGGTCGAGGATACGGTCCCACCCACCTTGCCAGTACTGCTCTCCATTCAAAACGCTTCTGACGTCACTACACATGAAGTAGTTCTCTTCTTCACTTTTTAGTGAGTCCACTTCCTCTTGTCTGTTTGGTCTACCTAAGGTTTGCCTGATTTAGATTGAATGTCAATATTTCCAATTGATTGTTGATTTGATTCATATTCATTATGTGACATTAATGTTACTTCTATTTTTTGAGAATAAAACTTTTTTTTAAACTAAACATTACATTTTTGTTTAAGGAAGTAAAGAGTTTTTTATTAATTGATATTTTAAGCATTTATGATTGTTATAATTTTTCTATTGAGAATAACCATTTTTAAAATAAACTATATCTAATTATGTTCACGTAGGCTTCCACAGTCATCAGATGTATGTAAAGTTTTTTCCGGGTTGGACCGTGTAAAGTTTTTGATGGTTGCCGAGCTTTCGCACATCCTGTGATGGCTTCTTCAGGGCTGAATAGAGAATGAGAGCTGTCTTCAGAGATTTTAAAAAAAATATCAACCAATGGGAAGGCATTGGGCGAAGCCTG
>KZ808232.1:30494-40746 GCA_000696205.2 Oncopeltus fasciatus
CTAAATATTATAAATATAAAAAATCATTTTGCACTCCCTCTTGAAATTTCAGGTTATCTCAATCAACATTTCCTATTTTTTGAAATCAAAAATTCCTATTTTTTTTTCGATTTGACTCTTTAACGAACTTAGTCTTTCTGTTTAAAATTCAAGTTGAAAACTAATTTTGGCCTTTTTCCTTTTTCGGCAAAATGGCAAAAATATGCTGTTTAGGCCTAATAGTTGTTAATTATTAAATAATATAATAGTAGTAATAGCCTAAAAATTGAAATTTTGCTTCGATGTTGACCGCTACGACCATATTTTCCTCCCTTAAATTTAGCGATGTTGTATATATTTCCTTCTCCAGTTTTTAGGAACAAATTTATTTTTACTCTCATTTCATTGTGTTATGAAACTTAATTTTTAAATTTTTTTTTCTGTTTGTCTTGTGGCTCCTCTTAGGCTACGATTGCTTTCGCTAACCTAGCCACATCTTTTATAGACTTAAAGAAATAATTTTAAAAACCCATTAGGGACAGAGATAGTTTTACAATGACACATGTTCGATGGCTGTGAAAACAAATATGGACATAATACGAATGGTTTGCTTTCCAAGACTTTTTGCCGTGTTCCATCAAAGATGGATATAAATAAGAGTAAGTGAAGAAATTTAATTAACAAGTCGAAGAGATGAATGAATGTAACGAGTATGTCCACTTAAGTTTGGTCTCGTCTAGATCTAGTGTGGGAAGCGTTTAGTCATCTCAGTTACTTTCTTAAATTTATTTCTTAAGAGAGTTTTTTTTGTAAAAATTTTATAGAACATAAACGTTAGAAAATTAAATTTTACGTATATTAAGTTCTTTGAACTTTTTGAATCTCAGATTACAACGAAAATTTTGCGATTACAAATCTTCATATCAGTGGTCTCCCCATTAACTCTCCCGTTTTTCTCACTGGATCTCAATGAAAAATTACGAAATTAAAGAGTTTGCAGTGAAAAATATAAATACCAAACTTGATTTTACAGTGGAGATATTCTTAAATATCTACTTAAATGTTGTTTTTTTTATAAAATATATGCTGTATAATTACTTTTTACAGTTATTTTGTTTTATATGTTTTTATTTCGCAATAAAAATAATGGATAATGATATTAATTTTTTTCTCCCGCTAAAGAGTCAAGATGGTCTCCTCTTGACCGTTTTCATCTGTTAACGAACTCGTCCTGCGGTTTTTTTCCCCCCAAAAAAACTACAGAAATTCCGCTAAAATGAAAAAAAAAAATATTTGAACAAGAGTTCACTCAGTTAACATTTTATAGAAAAACATTGAGGAATATCGTTTAAAACATGCTAGCCAATATGTAGACTTCTACAATTCTTAAATATAAATAGTGTAAGAAATTTTTAAAATGTATTGGTAATTATCGTTTACCGTTCATCTCTTAACGAACTCGTCTTATAAAATGCCATTTTACAAAATAATGTATACCAGGTCTTCAGTGCGCCCCTCCTAGGCTATAAACAGTTGACTAAATTGTAATGTTAAAAGCCCTGACACGCTAATTAATTTCATTAAAATTTAAGCTTTTGCGTCAAGGTTTTTAATTGGCTACTAAAATATTAAAGCCAATTTTAACACACTCATATATGACTTAATACCACATATATTGTAAAGAAAAAAAATTATTTATAATATAATATGTTCAGTATCCATTTTATTTAGTCGATAACACACAGTTTTATATTTTCATTTATTTAGTCTTTGTTAGATTATGACATATAGACATGTTTCTATATTGTTTTGTATGTTTCTTTTTCATATTCAATCCTGATGGAGGCCTGAAATGTATTAAAAAAGTTGGCTGAAATAAAAACTTTTTTGGTAACAAATTAGTTTTTAGTTCTTCAACTACCAAGAACGAATTCCTGATAATCCTCTCTTCATATAACTTGGCAGTCAACAAATTCACGTCCAGATATTAGCTATTTAACTGATTTTTTTAAACCAAATTAATAGTCAAAAGTTTGATTAGTTTGTTATAGAAGTGGTGGATCTAGTAGTTAATCTTTATGTATTCTACTAAGGATTGTAGAAATGGTAAAACATAGATGCATTTATACATCGTTATTTTTGTTACACATACGCATATTTATTCTCGTCGATTTTCAAAATGTTATTTGTTTTAAACTGAATATTTTTTTAATAATTACCAATTGGTCATGATGTAATTGGAAAATAATGTAGCGGATAAGAAGATGATGCATACCTGAAGATATGAGACGTCCTTTAGGGGAGAACTCAGAGTAAGGAAGCAAACCAAAGTTACACTCGTGAGGGCGCGTACACACTGGCCACTAAGACTCCCGCTCGCGTGCTTACCCCTGGACTGACTGAGGACCTGGAGGATGAGGTAGCGGGAGTCCTCTATCTCCTGCAGAGCGTAGCCGCCCTCCCTACCCCTGCATCATCATCATCTGCAAGATTAGCCTATCACTCGACACTCTCTCCCCAATCGTGTACAGGTACCCCTTGTGGAAATCTTATCAACCCTTTTTATCAGGCTATCTATTGGTAAGTCACCCTCTTCTAAATATACATGGCACTAGACGAACTTTTAAGGTCTCGATAATACCCAGCCCAGGATGGTACTATGTGGTACCAAGTTTGTGAATCCCAAAAAGATCCTTTCTCACATCAACAGATTTAGTACACATACTATTTTATGAAAGATTCAAAAATTTCCTTTCTTGAGTTCTATTTATTTTATTTTCCAAATCTCCCATAGCTGGTTCCAATCAAATGATTATTGATTGAAAAAAAAATTTAGTCTCAGTCAAGTATTCTTTTAAGAAAACCTCCCTCTCTCTCTCCCCCTTTTTGAAGTGTAGTTCAGGGCCCTTGCACATCTTCAACCCTTTCCTCCTACAATATCATACAACATCAATGACCTTCCTTCTAAAGTACGACATTCTCACTTCCAGCTTTAGGTGGATGATATCCAAGTTGATCTCTCATTCCGTCTCTCTGAGTTCCATAAGTAGTTGCTGTAAAGGTCCAAGCTGATTTAATTCGACTTGCAGAGTGGACCATCCGGCTCCGAATAAATGGTGATGACACCATGGCAATGATTATAGGCTCCCATAATCACTGCGTTTCCTAATCTTCCCACCTTCCTAATAGATTCTACACCTATCCATTTTGTTCTTCACCAAAAAGACCCATCAGAAGTTACTAGTTTCTTTTTCTTCTTCGCCTTTTTTTTAATCACCATCTAGCTTTCGCTAGCTTACTGTGAACCTCTTCAGAGCTCAGTAGAAGGCTTCTATTTAAACTCTGGAAAGTCTTGGAACAAGATGATACTTCTAAGGTGGCTATTCTATATAAACATTGATAGTTATACATTTCTTTCTTCTTTTAAATCATAATAAATGTTTTCCGTGAGTGAAAATTTTTAACAGAGCTTTATGAAAATTGAATTATTGAAAAAATATACACTTATTATCTATAAAAATTATACACCTAGCTAAAATTCCAGATTTGTAGAACGAAAAATTTTTCTGGTTAATTAAAATTCAATATTCTTACTCCAGATGACTTTTTAATGTCTAATATTTTTGGCGATTCTTTTAGAGTAAAGAAAATTTTGATAAACAACAAAGAAATCATTCCGACTGTAAAACATGAGGAGAGATTAATTTACGGTATTAGTATGGATGAGAATCAATATCGAAAAAAATTAATTTCATTTACTGTAAGATGTTTGAATGTTTATATCAATATGTTGTCTCGTAACTTGGAGATAAGACATACTGCTGATAGAGCACGACAAATTTTTGTAATGCATCCCAGCAGCTCAGAACGCCACTCCAGGGTCCATATATCAATCACATAGATAATCTATCCTGCTATAAAAAGAAAAAGAAAAATCTTTCAAGACAAAACTTCAAAGTATCGTTCAAAAGACAAATGTCAAAACACTTAAAAAATGAATTAAACTCGATATTTAAAATGCTTTAAATAGTAAAACAGACATAAATTAATTTATTTTTGTAAGAGCACATTTATTTTTCATGATAATTTATATTTATGGTAATTGGCTTGATTTTTTCTTATGTAGTATTTCTTTTGTGGAAATTTATTTTAAAAAATATATGTTGTTAAAAAATTGACCTGTTATCACACATTCTGATGCTATAAAGCTTTATTAGTTGAAGTTCTTCATCTATTAATATTTATCATATTAAATAATAAATAATTGTCAATATATTTTTTTACCCACTGTAGTTTTCCTCAATTAGTTTTGTGATTATATTGAACATTCTTTTACGTGTGTTCTCATCTTGTGAGCTCACAATTGAGAGTATAGGCTCCAACCTCTTGAAGGTATCACCTCTCATTTCCAGTGCTTCTGAAGATGACCTTCCAAGGTGGGAGACGCTCAAGATTGTGTAAATACGTTGTGGAAAAGACAACTTAGTTCTTATTCATAGACAAAATGAATTTTATTCAATTTTAAAGCTATTTATTTTGTTATAAAATATTTCTATATATGGTACGTATACCGAGTCTCAGTAAAGAAGGAATATATCTTTCTCACTATAGGAGGTGACAATCCCTCAGTAATCTAGAGGGATCTCAGAACGAATTTGGGAAAAAAAATATGTCTTCCTTCTTCTTTCAAGAATTCGATTTCATCGATTCGATAAGCATCCTTTAACTTAATTACAGCTTTATTTTTCAATATAAATTGTAAATAACTCTCTCCAGTGGGTGATTCGTTCTATCCTAACGAAAGTAAAGAGTCAAAGCAAAAAAAAAATTATATCATGTACATTAAAATTGCCTACTTCTGGCATTTATATCTTTAAACTTCGTTAGTAATACATTCATTATTTAATAGCAAAACAAAATAACCGTTAAGCTGGAGGTACTTTATCTGAGCAGATTTCTCATATCCCGTTAAGAATGGATATAAACATATGTTAATGAAGAAATTTTATTTGCAAGTCCAGATTGTGCATTATAAGTAAGACTTCCAGCTTTAATTTGAATTAGTTTATCAATATTATTCCCCCCCCCCACCCCCGCATTCTTTAGAAATTATTAAAGAGATAAAAAAAATTGAATTGAAGCTTTCATGAACAATTTATCTATCTTTTCTATGTATATAAGAGTGCTCTACCTCTTGAGATATAAATAAAACCTATATTGTAGACAGTAATGGCCCTAAGTGGTTGCAGTCTTTCCTACAATGGAAAAAAAAAAACCTGGGGAAGTGAAGCTCTCGTAATGGTCATTACATTCGTCATTTTTTTCCTCAAAAAGCGTTGTTTTTCATAAAAAATGTTATAGAACAAAAAAAGTAATAAGCATTTATAATATTAGTAAGATTTTACAGCTATTGTTTTTTATAAACTTTATTCAATCCAAATAAAAACGAAGGTTTTGTGGTTGTAATTTTTTTTTTTTTTTTACCCCCTCTTTCTCATTTGACTTCAATGAAAAATGAATTCCTTCAAGCGATTGCAGTCAAAACCTTAATACCGAATTTGGTTTTTAAATTTTAATACTAAGGGGGCGCTCCATTTACTCTAAATTACATTCTAATATATTCTCTTTCATATTGATATTTAAAAAAATATTAAAGGCAAAATATTATAAAATTCTCTTTTGCACGTTTTATGTTCTATTCATTTCTTGTAACACTAATAACGAAGATATCAAGATTTTAAAATTTTGATCTCTCATTAAAACCCCTCTAATTTCAGTTATTACGAACAAATAGTATGTAATTTTTAAACATTTCTTTTAATCTTTTAAGTAAGAGAATAATGTAGTAAATTTTTCAAAAAAATGTGTATGTAGAAATTCTTTTGAAAAATATTAATCCTATATATTAATAATACTGCGTAAGAAGTAATCGCTGTCAGTTTATTTTGGTCTTGTCATAATGAAATTAGAGTGAGGGAACGCTCGACTTGCTCTGCCCTAACTCTCCTGATAATTAGACTTTTGACAAGTTGTCGAGCTTGTCTAAATCTGCGTAAGCCCCTCCCCCCCCCCACTCCGTCCTGCTTTGACATATCGATGGGGGGGGGGGGGACTCGGCGCCATTTACTCTCGTCTGAATTCCATTATCCTTCCTTGTCAGAACTTCCGATGTTATCCATCGGAACTTGTGTCCCTGCCAGACACTGTATCTCTAATGAAACAGGACCTTCACTGTTTGTTTGTATGTATGTATATCTATATAGAAAATAAAGCACTCGCGGCTCCAATCTATTTAATAAAAAATAATAGGAAGAAGAAAGAGTGCAGTGAACACTCAAAAAGAAAAATCCTACTCATTGTAAATTGGTTTTTTTTTCTGCGTGTTCATTATACTTTTGTTTCTTCCTATTCTTATTATATATAATTAGTTTTGATTTGCGTTATACGTACACAATGTTAACATAAAATCATTTATATTTTTATAGTTCATGAGTTATAGTTATTTGATTCGAAACAAAAATCTGTCTGAATTTATCACGAAAATGTTTCTCAGTTTTGAATTTTTGTAAATTGCGGTTTTTTTCAGTCACTTTTTATAGAGAACACTTGTCGACTTATTTTTAGTGGATTAATCGGAAGAATTTTCTTTTAAATTATTTTTATTGAAAAATAGTTATTTCATATAATGTTATTTTTGTAATATATAATTACACGAATTATTTAATTGGTTTGAAATATAATTTTCGTAAATATTGTACCGGACTACCTTGATTTACGTACTTAAGTTAAAGGGCTCGAATTCGGGTTAAATGTAAATTCTCTCCGAACGTATTACTAACATTATTAGCGAGTTATGTTTAGACTATTTCTTCATTTTCTCTATTGTTAAGATCCACCATTGTTATAGAAACTATTGCTCTTGTCTTATATTCTATCTCGCAGAAATCTTATTCGTCAGTCTAGTGGCGAGAACTCGAATCCTCCAACTTATCAAAACACGCTGTGGAATAGTTATTGGGCGTGAAGCTCATATTTTGAAGAAAAAAAAAAGGTATATCAAGACTTATAAATATATATGCTTCTGTTTATCTGTTTGATACGGGGAATATATCTTGGAGCAGGCCATTTCGTTTTTGCCCAGACACTTTTGATAGACAGTTTTAAAACATGAACAAACAGCCATAAACTCTTATAATAAGAAATTTTGGTAATTCCCCTATTCTAAAAAAAAACAGGTTTTACATTGTTGTTTATATATATGTGTGTAAATGTCCTTTGGGTAGGGGAAATAAAAAGAATATGTTTTTTATCTCTTGCATGAGTGTTCTTGAAAAAAAAAGAGTTATTGGTTACAAATTCAATATGTGGGCAGAATGTACCTGGTTAGCCGGGGGCCATATGAGCGGCTGAGAGGATTTGAGAGAACACCGCTCGGTATCAGAAAGGATATTGGCTATTCTAGTCCTTTGGCGGAAACCATCTCTGTGACCTGTCGACGCCATGCCTACCTCCCACATAAGCCCTCGCTAATGTAAAAAAATATTTCTTTTGGGAAATCCCATTCGGAGTGAGTTTCCCCCCTCCCCCTCCGAACATTTCTTCCCGAGGGTCAATCGGCAGAAAACCATTGCTGAACACATATTGCAGCGCCCCACCTGTGCCGAGGGCTAAAATGAAACGATCTGGTCGGGACACTTCTCCTCGGTTATGCCGAAATGATTATCGCTGAGGGTGCATTAATCAGTTAACTGCAAAATATGAAAGAGTGTAAAGTGTAGCCGAAATGACAGGTGGGACGAAGTGGATTTTGTGGGTGCTTGAGATCCACTCAAATTAATAGCTGCCTTGTGTCTCGCACCGCTGGTCTCCATTGCGGAACGAGATTGAAACTAATGCTTTGAAGCAGTTCTCATCTGAAGAAAACGTACTGTCTCCCCCACTCGTTGGTTCTCTGCCAGACCCAAGAAGTCATTGGAATATCCGATAGCTAAAGTAGAAGTGCCGATTCTAGACCGTAGTCATTACTTTTTCATGTTGAGAAAGAGATGTCATTTTAGCAGACTTCTCATAGGTAATCAAGCTATTCACGTTGGTACTACGATGTGATTTTTGGAAAATTTTGACCGATCTTCACTGATCGTACATTGGAGAAGCATAAAATATGGTCCATGAAATAATATATGTGTAAATATTATATTTTAAAAATTTTATAATAATGTTTCCTACATTAATTGACTTGCGAATATTCCTTTAAATTTATTCTTTTTTGGTTGAAATCAAGAAAGGAGGTTATTATATAATATTTTACAAAAATGTTTTTTAAGAAACATGGGTGAACGCTTTTACTCTTATTTATATCCATCTATAGTAAAGCATTGGAAATCTGCTTAGATTATGCAGCTCCAACTTAACAGACTTTTTTCAACTTTTTTTCCAGTCCATTGATTTTTGTAATGAAATAATAAGTTTCTTGTCACTGAACATAAATAAGGGATATAGAATACTAAATAGGTTTGTAAGAAAGTTTTAATTTTAAAATTTTGATCAAAGATTGACAAGTACCCGTACATGATATTATGTAATCAGATGCACCAAGATGTTCAAATCCCACCAAACGGTGTAAGTGTATATTTTGTGTGGCTTATTATACTTTTAAGCTCATCAAGAAGGTCAAGCGCAGAAAAATATAACCAAAAAATTGCGTATTGAGATTCACATTTTGAACTGCCTTGTTGTTTTCTTTTTTCTTGTTTGATTGACATGAAATATTATAAAAAATCATTAGAAGCTATTTTACTTCTAATGATTTTTTATAATATTTCATTTGGATGTAATGGAAATATGGTGCATTAAATTTTTTAACTATATGTTTTAACTTATTTTAAAATTGTTCTTAAACATTTTTATTAATTTGGCAATTTTTCCCCTTTGCCATTTCAGTATATTTAGTCTCGGTATCAGATGTGTTTGTGTGGGTTTGAAGACAACTTTCTTCGGTTATCATCTATTGTCACCTATATTCATGTAGAGAAGTGTGAAAGGCTTTCTGTTGAAATGTGGAAGGTTGTAGATGTCCCATCCCCATTGGAGGATGGTGGAAGAGGACATTGGAGGATGGTGGAAGAGGCGCCCGGAAAACCGCACCTTGACCAGCGCTCTCATTGCATCATTTGCCAGTTCTAGTTGGAGGGCTTCATTAATTGCGATTTGAACGCGGTGTAACTTCCCCACTCCCGTCCTCCGTCTCTCTTTGCCCAATTAGAAATCCTTCCGCTACCCGATGTGACCGGTCCCTCTTACCAAGGAGGAAATTAAATATTTCATTACACTTTGCCTCCTCCCCCTCCGCCTGCAATTATGCAATTGGGTTGAGCGAGGCGCGCTAGAGTCAGTTAGCTATGAATGTGTCTCGTATTTCTCATAGCTTGTTCCGAAGCCGTCCTCACGAAAGATTTTTAGAAACATTTTAGAATTTTATTAGATGTTTTTTCCAAAAAAATACAAATTTAAAAAAAATGTGTATTTTTTAAATTATCTGCCAACGTTGTGTCACTAAGACCCCATTTTCATGACACTCGCAGAACCGTTGGAAGATAATTTTAAAATACACATTTTAAAAATTTGTATTTTTTGGAACAACCTTAACAAAACAAAAAACATCTAATAATCTTATCTACGGTCAAAAAACTCTATTTTAGATTTTTATCTCCTAACTATATTTATATAGTTTCCATTTGTGCAAGGCAAAACAAAAGGATAAGTTTAAAAAAAAAATCGGACCAATAGCAGTGGGGGATGACATAAATAGTACTAATACAAGTATTCATTTACTGAGGAATTCCCTCAGCTTACATAGGTCCTTCGTTTTTTCTTGGGCATATATAGTTGATAAGTTTTGAAATACGTTATTGTTCTGAAGTAAAACTGTATGGAAAAATCTCATTTCAATTCGTAGGAAATTTACACTAATATTTTTCTATTATTAGATGATTTTAGTTGGGGTTCGGTCAAGGTAGATCCAAAAAAGAAATTCTAATTTAAAAAAAATGTATCTTTTAAAAAGATTATTTGCCAACGTTTCGGCTTACATTTTAAGCCATCTTCAGGGCTGCCTATCATGAAGACGAGAGAGGATGTCCTGTCCCTAAGTTCACATTTCCATGACTAGCTAACTAATATTTTTCTTTCTCTTTTTATAAAATCAGGATGAAATCCTTTATTAGATGATTTTTGTTGGGGTTCGGTCAAGGTAGATCCAAAAAAATACAAATTT
>KZ808232.1:47529-67307 GCA_000696205.2 Oncopeltus fasciatus
ACACCTATATATATATATCAGTAGAATCAGAGAAAATATCTTCAAAAAAATTCATTATTGCAACCTAATAAGCTACATTTCTTAGTAATTCGCTTCTTTATTTTTATTTTTTTTTTTTGCGAAATATATTTGCGCTGATAAGCAAAAAAGAACAACCAGAGTAGAGAATTAAACTTCAAATGCGATCGTATATATAATTTTGATTTATAGGACGTAATGTTTAGCTGGCGTATGATATTTGCACACTTTAGTTTATACGAGGTTTTAGAGCTACATAGCGAAATTGAACAATTATGAGGGGGCTTACCTAAGCCCACATAAACATAACCTAAACCTCCCAATCAAATGTATAAACAGTATATTTACGTATACTACATCGTATACGTACGTATACAGCTACATGTATGGTTCGGTGGTTGGTCTAATCCGTCCCATAAGCCCGCTATCTCGTGCTGACTTACCCGTGTATCCTTGTTTGTATGAAGTTTGCTTGGCTCAGGAAACCTGCTATCCCCGCGTCAAGAGTTTGAGAGGTTTGAGATTAGGGACCTATTGACATCCAAGTCTAGTTTCGTCGTTAAGTCATTGTTCTCTACCACTAGACTTCCCTAGGGAAATCAAGCTATTCAGGTGAGTACCACGTCGCGGCTTTTGCAAAATTCAACAGATTTCCATTGTAAAAGCTAATATATGGTCCGTTAAAAATTTAGATATAAAATATATGTGTGTGTGATCTCGCCCAAAAGCCTTGATGTAATAATATATACACTATATATAAGTGTGCGTGCGTGCGTAATTGAGACAAATAATTTAGATTGCGAATTTCGGAATTTAAAAATATACTATATAACTAAATGGTTTCTGGTTATAGAATTGTGTAATTTTTATTCACATTTATTTTTTAAATAAATGTTGTTGTTTGTTTTTTTTCCAAATGAGGAAAGAATGATCTTTGTAGGTACACATTCAATAATGCTCTTACTATATATGGTTTAGAGTAATAAAACTGTGTATAATGTATATACATAAAAATGTATCTTACATGAGATTGACTGTTCTAATATATATTGAACAACATTAATGGTAAAGAATTAACTTAATTTACGTTTGTTCGTTACAGTTTTTTTCTTTTTTTTCCTCCGACCTCTCTTACAAATAAAAAGCTTGAATAAATAATAAAATGAGTTATTTATATTTGTGTAAGTTCAAGAAGAGTAATTAATATCGAAATAAGTACTACAGTTATTCTGGGTTTATTATTTTACCTTTATAAACAATATATTTCATGTTCGAGTTATTACACGCCGAGATAACTGAGCCAGCTTGACAGAGACAGGGAGAGCTATTTAAGACAGTCAACAAAGTGGTAGACTTCAAGTTTACTATTAAAAATGCCACATAACTTTTAGAAACTTTCTTGCTTCTGCAAGTTTATGTCTTATACTCTTCTTGTTCTGGAAGAATCATTTGGAAACTAATCTCAAAACTAAGCCTAACAAGATTTGTAAGTTTATAATATATGTATATACATATTCTCATTATACGAATCTTTTTTATTTAGTTATTGAGGGGCTCTTCTTGTGGTATTTTTTGAGAATTCTTAAAAATTTTTTTTTTCAAATTCTATACTCACTGGTTATCAGAAATGATAGACTTAAATATGAGTGAATGGGCGTGAATGCGCACGTGCATGTGTGTTTGTGTGTGTGTGTGTGAGTGTGTGTGTATGTAGGTATGTTTTGTGTTTATATAAACAGCTCTTCAGGCAGGTCTTTGTCTTTATTAAGAGGAAGATGTCCTTGGCTAGTGCACTGCGCGGCGTTGGTTCGAGGAACTTAGCTAGCAGTGGAGATAATGATAGAAAAAGAAAGAAAGGGCGAACATTAAAGATTAATGTTAATGATGAGGTTCTGCAGGAAGCTGTTGAGTCAAATATGTCCACAAGTTCTCGCGAACTTTCCAGGGAGTGTGGTGTGCCGAAAGATACTTTTAGTCACTATCTACTCCCCGTGGGAAGGTGAAAAAGAGCATAAGACTGGTCCCTCACGGACTTACTCCTCAGCAATCAGCTAAGAGGTTGTCAATTTGCTAAAATTTATTGATAAAAACTCCTGATGTGAAATTTTACCGGAAGGAAGCGAGCAATGGCTTAGTTAGCGGTCAAATAACTTTTCCGGTTGCTGCAAGGAGGCAAATTGAAATAACAATTTATGCCTGCGTATTTTAGAATTTTGAAGGTGTTATTCATAACAAATTTTTCCTGTAGAATGCTCTCTCCTGAACTCTGAATTTGGAACTCTGCTGCGAACAACTGAAAATATTGTAAGCGTTGTCCTGCTTTGATCAAACGAAAAGGAGTTTTATTCCAACAGGATAATGCTCGTTGAGCCTTACACTTTCCGTCGAGCCCAAGAAAAGTTTATAGAACTTCATGGGTTCAAACTCCTGCCTCATCCACCATCCTTGCACCTTTGGATTACCAGTTGTTTAGTTCCATGGCCCATTTCCATGCGGAAGTTGAAATTGTCGTAAAAGAGTTCTTTGATTGGTATCCGAAGATATGGTATCAACGTGGGATCGAGCAGTTATCTAATTACGTTAGATAACAATGGGCAGACTATGGACAATACTCTGAGTAATAATTGGATTTTATGTCAAAGGTATAATATTACAAATATCATTTTTTTTAAACACCCATTTGGTTTGACAATTTTAACTGGTTTGTATATTGAGGTTCAGAACTCAACACTCAAGAATAATGTCTCCAAGGAAAACTGAGGAAGGATCAAATAACCAACAGGTGTTATTTGGTTTAGCCAATCACTTCAAGAGTCTTTTCTTGTCGAACAGAATAATGAAGGTAAAGTTGTAAATGACAAAGCTGACGAAGAAGGGATCGAAGCTTTCGAGATAAATGTGCTTTGGCGGATAAATGGAGAGGGGGGATAACTAGAGGAGCTGGAGAAACCAGGAGATGGCTGGTCTTATTGCAAGTATGNTTTGTATAGATATAAATATTTAGCTTTATTTACAACAATAAGAACCAATTATTAATTATTATTATTTTACTACGAGTGAGAAGCATAAATATTTTCTTATTTAGTTTTATTCATAACACAGCAAATATAAATAAATATTTAAATGATAAATATGTATTGCTCACAATACAAAAAAACATATTTTCCTTAAAGCTTAATAAATGTATACAATAAAATATGGAAAGAACATAAAATTTACCTGTTGTTTGGTGTTTTTCTTTTGAATTTGAAGTTTTTCCTGGGTAACTCTGAGAGAATTCTGAATAGTAGTTAAATCTATTTTATGACGCTCCCAGGCTTCTGGAAAAAATATAGAAAGCTTCATTCAATTTTTTTTAAAATGATTTAATAGATCAAATCAGAATAACTCAAAAATAAGAAACATTTAACAGAATAGACACAAAACTTATTTTTCTATCATTTATGTTTTCCGAAACTTCTAATAAAGGCACTGAATGATGTTTTACGACTAGATGGTTAAACGACATTCACATCTCTGCACGTGTTTACATTAGCCCTAATGGCAGTCTGGTCTTTTTTTTCTTTTTTAACCTTTATCATTTCTTTGTCATTTTATTATTTTATTTGATTTTATATCTCCCTAATAAAACTTAAAAAATATGTTTTGTTTATGCAAGACTTATGTATTGGAATTTTTTTTGTTTACTTGAACCACTAATACATCGAAACATTTGAAGTTTTCTAGTTTATATGATTTTTGTATAAATACCAAATTCAAATTTCATTGACAAGAATGCTGAGTAATTTGATTGGGTTATGCAGCTCATGCGCTTTTTTAAAAGGTAAATTTATCTGTCTGTTATTAAAATTTTCCGTCTTGTTTTGCTAATGAGAGAAATTCCCTTGAATGTTAGATCAATGGGTACAGTGTTCACAGGTAGAGCATTGGAATTTTACGCTTAAGTTGGTGTAACGCTCTTTGAAATATGCCTGCAGTTCAGGCATTAACACTTTCTTGCCACATTAGCATTCATCATGCACTTGTTACATTCCTTTATTTTCTTTTGTTTTTTTTATGAAAATGGAAACGCTACACATTCTGAGAGTAATGTCCGAAGTGTGGTTCTCATCTAATCATGACGAATTAGTAGTCTCTTGAATGAGCACGTTTTGAGACGGAGAAAGATTGCTTGAATGCTTTAATAGCCCTATGAATAACAATTATTACAATTTTGAGATGTTGCGATATGTGGTGGCCATCTCTAATGTAATGTATACTTTCACTTGTTACGAGGAATGTTAATAGCAGCTGGTCTTTCTGTTTTCACTATTGGGAAATCTGTTGTTTTCTACACTTCTTGTACCGCCGGCCTTGGCATGCTCTGAAAACCTCCTGGACATTTACTCTGTTTTTTTTTTAATATAGATTTCTCGTCAGCGAATCAAGCTATTCACGTTGATACCATGACGCGAACTTTGAAAACTTTTACAGATCTACATCTTCTCCTACCTTGGACAAGATATTTGGCTTGATAAAAAATCATAACAGTTTAGATGACTGTTGATCAGTCCGAAATTTTTTTAAATAATTTTTTTATTAGCATTTCTTTATGATCCTTTAGATACAATGCGTCCCCAGGCAAATTTAAAGAAGTTATGCTTAATTTACTGATTTTCCTTAACTATAAAAGTTGTTTGTTCTTTTTGTATTTTTTGTTCATTACAAGAGAAAGTTTAAAAGACAAAAGTTAAAATCCTAATAAAATCTTCTACTCACAAGCAAAAATTTCTACAATCACAAAAACATTTTTTTTTTAAATTCCACATCACATACGAGTAGTATAATAATAAAAATGAAGTCAGCCTAGTTCTCTCAGGATTTAAGATAAATTTACTTAGAGTGTGTGTTTTTTGTTACTTTAGTCACTGCCGTATAATTTGTAATGGCAAGATATCTAGCTTTAAGGCACGAAGGGCAGACAACTGAGTTATTTCTGGGTGTTGAGGAGAAACATACTTGAGGTGGGTTCATCCTCTGAAAAAAAGATTTGTTTTATTTGGACTAAATAGCCTAGTGTACCAGGGTACAGGCTTTAAGATGTAAAGTCTAATTTCATATAATTTTTGTCGCATGATACTTTTACAAAATATGCTTATTAATTAAAATATTTAACTACGATGGCTGAGTACTTTCTAAATTCTTCATATCCTGTCGGTATAGCGCTAGGTTTAGTGGTTTTTCATGTCTCTTGTCATCTCATGAGGTATAATATTGATACATTTTANCTTATCCATCTAATATGTTCGTTTATTTTACTCCTCTAGGCAAATTTAAAGAAGTTATGCTTAATTTACTGATTTTCCTTAATTATAAAAGTTGTTGGTTCTTTTTGTATTTTTTGTTCATTACAAGAAAAAGTTTTAAAGACAAAAGTTAAAATCCTAATAAAATCTTCTACTCACAAGCAAAAATTTCTACAATCACAAAAACATTTTTTTTAAATTCCACATCACTTACGAGTAGTATAATAATAAAAATGAAGTCAGCCTAGTCCTCTCAGGATTTAAGATAAATTTACTCTTTTATTTTTACATACAAATTTAGTGAAAAATTGGGATATCTGTTTAATTTACGCAGCCCCTACGTGGCGACAATTTAAAAAAAAAAGTGTTTACCCAATCCGCAAAAAGAAATGGCTAACGGTAAAAGTGTATCACTTTATTTCCTTCATTGAAAGCTGATAAAATACTGCTGTATATATTTAAAGTGATAAATATTAAATCTTAACGAACACAAATCACTCTTCTTCTCTCTCTCACTCTCTCTCTCTCTCTCTCTCTCTCTCTCTCTACATATATATATATTTGGTGAAGGTTCTCATTTATTATTTGCAAAAGCTTACTTATGAATATTTCAAAATGACTCGAAAATAATTGTTTATCACAATTAAATTTACTGCCATTAAAGAATTGGAGATGGTACTCTTGTGTGGGGACCGCTTCTGATTGAAAAAGCAATAGTAGGGCAAACTGGTCAGAATAAACCTAGTAAAAATCTCTCAGATGATTCATTATTCATTGAAGTAATTTCTGATAATCAGGCCAAAAAACTTAAATATTACNTAATGGCAAGATATCTAGCTTTAAGGCACGAATGGCAGACAACTGAGTTATTTCTGGGTGTTGAGGAGAAACATACTTGAGGTGGGTTCATCCTCTGAAAAAAAGATTTGTTTTATTGGAACTAAATAGCCTAGTGTACCATGGTACAGGCTTTAAGATGTAAAGTCTAATTTCATATAATTTTTGTCGCATGATACTTTTACAAAATATGCTTATTAATCAAAATAATTTAACTACGATGGCTGAGTACTTTCTAAATTCTTCATATCCTGTCGGTATAGCGCTAGGTTTTCATGTCTCTCGTCATCTCATGAGGTATAATATTGATACATTTTATTTGTATCCATCCTAATGAAACTTCTCCTTTGTTTACTGCAGCTCCTGCGTGACATACATTTAAAGAGCAAGTTAAGATAAAGCCGGGTTCGTGCGTATTGGTCTCTAGAGTCTGGACCCACGAATAATAAAATCCACTATGCACTAGTGTATCTCCTTGCTTTTACTACCCATCGGGAATTGTGTTTTTACCTTCAAGAGCTGTCCACAGTTATGCACATGAAGCACGAATGGTTGCCGCCAGATAACCAGCCCCTAATAATGCCAATGCACCACTAATGGTTTCGCTTTAATAATAGTCATTGTGATGAAGAAACTTTCACCTTATCTAATGATATTATTTTCTCTTAGCCACAGGATAAGCATACTCACCAGGTAAAACATGTACTCCTAGAGTAGGGAAACAAATTTTATTTAAGTACTTCGATGCTAATTTAAACGATTAAAAAAAAAAAAATTGTTTCTGAATGTGTGGTATCTTCGCTTAAAAGAACATGTTTACAGCAACTTTTGTACTTATGTACGGTAAACCAAAGTTTGAAAAAATATCAGTAGGATGTAGAAAAAAAAACATCGAGTTGATTTTTAACATTTTTTCGCTGAGTATTAACATGTTTGGCATGCTTCCTAGTGGCAGTCTATGAAACTCGTGGCCATAACCCTTTTGAAGATTGAGTTGTTGCCGTATTGATATCAGCAGAAAAAGTAACTTATAATTATTTTATTGGATAACAAAACTGTAGTACTTTAAGAAAGTCATTATCTATGGCTGCGGGCGGATAGCGAATTTCGAAAGAACGTTTATCGTCTGGTCTCTGTCTTCCAATATACCTACCTGAAACTTTTCGCCAAAGACATTTGACTATTGATGGTGTTCGTAGGCTTTTCCCCACTCAAAAACAAAGTCATATATCGAGAAAGCAAAATAACAACTTTGATTAGGGGTGTTTAAAAACCGATGGGCCGTAACTGCAAGTATCACTCTTGGGTTTTTCTATTTCGGGAAAAGTAGGACAACTACATTCTACCCCTTTTCTGGGAAATAATCCCTTCTCAAACATACTTTTCAAGTGCTAACAAAGATAGGGTGGTAGCTTCTTACCTACTGTATTGAGAATTCAGTCTCTTGATGCAGGGTTTTTTCTTAGACATTTGAAAAATTTCATGGGAATGTATGAAGTCGATCTTGGTGTTAATATGTTCACCAGGTACTAAGTTTTAAGTCAAGAATTACGGTACAATTTCTTTGAAAAGACTTATTAATTTTAAATTATCGACATCTGAAAAAAAAATGTATACGGTTAATTATAAAGTCTCCATCCTTCTATTTCATTTAAATTCAAATCGTAACAACTAATTTTTAGGGATTCTTAAATATAAAGTAATAACTGATCAAGTGTTGAGCTAAAATCTGATGTTTTTTGTCTCCCAATTTAATGTACCTCTGATATATAATGAATATTTATATACTAATATGCATCCATTAAATACTATTTTAATAATTAATTGCTGACCTTGATTGTTGAGTAACTGAGAAAAAATTCGAAATGTGCTGATCAAATTTTCTTCCAGGTTCATCCAGTAATGGTTTTTTAAATTTACATCATAACTTACTTTTCGTATGGTAGTTCGAAGTATGAAAAATAAACTTGGGAGTAAGGAGTAGCTGAAAAAAAATGTATATATCCTGTTCATCCCCTCTATGAATTTATTTCTCTGTACCGATTTTTTTTTTAAAAAAAAGCTTTTGTTCTCATAAAATTTGTTGTTACCCAGCGTTCACAAAAGTAATGGTAGCTCCATCACCCCTTCCCACCACAGACGTCATTCAATTATAAAGAACTAGCTAAAATAAATCAGAGAATTCGAAAAGTAGTGATTGAATGAAAACTCGATTTCGAGTATTTTCATGACTTCTTTACTTTATTTATAGTAAAGCTAAATTAGTGGATTGGCCATGTATATGGTTCAGTATGACGTCAAGAAATGGATAACAGTTTCAAGGTCTTTGTGGCTTCTCTCGATTATCTAAAAATCTATACTTGATTGGCAGCTGTCATGATAGCTGTCATGATTAATGCCAATAAAGATAATTTAATAGTTTACGAATTACTATACCTGTGGAGTTAAATCAATTACAACACCATAAATTCCTCTTATCCATCTAATATGTTCGTTTATTTTACTCCTCTAGATTGCCGTGTAAGTAACCAATCGCACTGTTACAATCCCCACATTCACGTGTGCTTCGAGTTGTGGCAAATTGACGGACCCGTCTGAAGGGAAATCGAGTTTATAATGACGTCATTAGAGACACGAGTATAACTCCACGTAACTTCTACATCACAGATAGCACGAGTCATGAATACTCTCTTATTCAAATAATTTATCTCTGTTAGGTATATATACTTTTATTTTGTAGATAACAAAATATACATATTCTAACATGTAACAGCTATCGGTAGGCAAATAATTTTTTATCCTCTAATTCAAGAATTTGCCCGTGTTTCATGGACAATACCTTACGGCAAAGCTAAAAATGTATTTACTTGAAGTTAAGTCTTCTCTCAGAATACATCAAGTATTAGATTGAATAGAACATTCATAGATAAATATACAGAACAAAACTCTCTTATATTCAGAAAGAATAATAAATGTGTGATATTTAAAAACTTTCTGTGTTAAATTTTGGAATATTCTTTTAACTGTTTAAACGAATTCCGAAGGAAAGTTCCTGTTGAATTTCTTTTCATGACAGATTTTTTTTTTAATTTCTTTATATTTTCTTCGATCATATAACGATAAAGATAGAATGTTTTTCTCGATCACATAAAGAATAAATGTTAACTACAAGATAGTTCTTCTGAATTGAATTCAACATATAACTGTTAAATTCAACACGAAAGGTCCAGGTTGTTATTGTGCTAAATCGGACCAATAGGAGTGAGGGAATATCTTTAATATGTCTAGTGCGTGTAAGAAACGTTTTTGTCGACGCAGCGTGCGTAATATTTAGTTCAGAGAAATGAAACACGATACATTTAGTTTAATAATGAAAGATATATTTTAGGAGTTCCATATCGAAATTTAATGAACAGAAGTAGGGTTTTGCCTGAACCGTAAATATGTACCTTTGTGTCCTAGAAGCGGAAATTAGTTATTTTTCCTTGTGAAAGTACCATATCGTTTTAAATGTTATGAAGTATTATCTAAACTTTAAATTTAAATAAAATTCTAGCTCCAAATATTTTTTTCGACGCCTTTCTGTGTCACAACATCATCTTCAGGACCTGCTTTGTCCTTGCTCGGGCTGATATGTTAAGTTTGTTACAGAGTGAAATCGGGGGAATAAGTGAAGGGGTTTACTTGAAATACTAATTAAATTACAGGCACAAAAAGTGTTTCCCATTTACCCAGAGTATATATTATATTATTAATATTATATATTAATATTTAGTTAGTTGTAATGAAACTCAACGCAGATTGGTTTAGCGATAAAAAAAACAAACATTTTAAGTGCTACAAAGCCAAATTAAACAATTTTAAGCGGGAGTTGACCTATGCTGTAAATTTTAATTTTTCTGTTAATTCAAAATTATTTAGTCTTCTTTTAAAACGTGAAAGGCTGAATTCGTTATAGAGCGATATCGGACGCATAGGAATGGAATATTACTTGATATATGAAGTGCCTATAAAAAAAAGTATTTTCGCTGCAAAAGGCCTTATGCTAATTTTAGTGGAATTAAAGAACTGAGATTTGTTTAATTATAAAAGACACAAAATCCACAATTTTGGAGGTTTCCATGGAAAGTTCAAATAATAATATTTATCAAATGCAAAACTAAGGAGTTCACGTGGTTTACGCAGCCCCTGCGTAGATAACTTTCCCTTTTACCCTTTTTCCCTTTTCTATTCCAGCTATTTATTTATTTATTTTTGATATTTTTAACCACTTAGGTTTCATTTAGGCCGCATGGTCTCGTATGATACCTATGAAACCCATGCAGGTTACAGTCTTACTTCCACTGTCTGAGTTCATATTTTCTTCTTCCGGTTTGGACCGTGTCTCTTTACTTTTAAGAACCAAGCTTTCGCTCATCATGCTCTGAGCTTCTTCAGGGTTACAATAGAATTCTACTTATAAGTTAAGTAAGAAAGGTTGTTATTGTGCTAAGTCTATTGTTACCCTGAAGAAGCTCAGAGCATGATGAGCGAAAGCTTGGTTGTTGAAAGTAAAGGGATACGGTCTAAACCGGATGAATAAAATATGAAAACTGAGTGCGTTGAAAGACTGAGTGCAGCACATCCACTTGTCAGATCATAAGTTGTTCTTGTCAAAATATTCAAGAACAACTTATCCAACCTTCTTACCACCTTTAAATTCTTAATATTTATGACTTTTATTATGTTTAACCAATGATCCATGTAAATCAACCATATCTATGCTTACCAGCATTTAAAATGAGTTTACTTATGATTCCGCTAGATCGCGCTGTAATGCACTTCCGTAATTCCCTTGTACGCCTTTTTAAGGCTTTTTCTTCTTGCTTCCGACTCCAGGTGAACTGACGTGAGCTATTACCTCTTCATGATAAAGTAACCTGTTACTTTTTTTATTTTAAATTTTTTTTTTCTCTAGAGGTTTAAGCTATCGAAATTATCCAGACATCAGTTGTCAGATTTCGCTTTTGAAAATTAATGGTTTAAGGCGTTTCAAGAAATCAGGAGAGATTAGAAGTGTTATATACCGGTGAAGCAGAAACCTCGAGCTAGACGAGTTCAGTTCCCTTTGGGGAAATTTACAGTAGGAAAAGGGCTCTGTGTTGTTAAACTTTGTTTTATAAAATCTTTAGTTACGGCCGACATTCCGAGGAACGTCGAAAATTGTGGTAAGTGGATTTCAAATTTCAAATTCTTGTTCTTACTTGTTCCGCCATTTATTTTTTATATTCGAAATTTATTGGAAATTATTCTTTACCTAAGAAATTCCTTTTTTTCTCTCTCGAAATCTTTGTCAAAAACCAACAACCTCAAGAATTGCAAAGAGTATCTTTACTGTCATATTATTGATGTATAACTCGGATTTTACGAATAATTAAAAATCCTCTATTATATCTTAGAGAGAGATAATTTATTAAACCGTTCTTGTAGGTATTTAATCACAGATGCACTGCTTCTAACCATTCAAGTTTTGGTATTAATATGAGCGGCAGTAGAGTGATCCTTGTAGGAGAATAGCGCCTCCCGTTGCTATATGAGAGAAAGGACCTAGGAAGTAGGGCGGAAAGCCCAGGTGGAGATCCCGATATGAAAATGCTAATGAGCGATGAGAGCACATCTGACCGCCTGTTGGATGTGTGTTCCTGGAGACTCCAGCTCCTCCCCCCTCGCTCCAGCTGTTGTAGCTGTGCAGGAATAGTGATTTCCAATGGGTCCAGTCTTACTCTGTGGCCCGCTATTGCAGTGGACGTTTTACATATGCTCACTTTATACATATTCGGATAGAGAAAGATTTAATTTTAGCCGGAGAAATAGTCATTAGTCGAATTCTTCAGCCCCCCTCCTCCCTTCATGCTACTAGCAACAACCACACGCCTGCTTTCATTCAAGCTAGTGTCCTGGCCTGATTCCTGGCTGATTCCTGAATGTGTACACACCAATCTCAATCCTACCTCTGTTAATGATAGGCAGGACAAAGACAACATTGCCTCAGCTTATTGCAATATTTTCCGTACAATTCAACAGAAAAAACGTAAATAATCCCCGCCGTCTGCCTTTCCAACTTTTCTTCGAAAGCATTAACCCGGCCATTGTCACCTGCCTTTGAAGTGTGACGACAATACCCCCAGCCACTTGAGATGTGTTTATAAAACTTCCTCGGAAATCTCTCCTGACAAGATTATCGGTGCATATTAAGTTTTATATATAACATTAACATTTATAACTTATATTGTTTCATATTTGTATCTCTTAAATAAGAGTTATATCCGTTCAGCCAGTCTCCAGCCATAAGCCGTAAGACACACACTAGAGGCAACAGATTACAAGTCTGGAATATTCCTGATTTTCTCCAGACATGTGTAATTTTGCTAGTACTTCAGATTTGGAAATGACATAAACATGAATGTTCTCCACTTTCTTAGGCAATGAAGACCCTCTCCTGCTTTTTATTTTACTGGCAATTTTTTATATACTATCACTTTTCTAATTATGTTGGTTATCTCAAGTTTCTACCCTCTTTTTATCTAACTACTAAAGTGAAAACATTATATCATTATATGTGTACGCGTATGTGTTTTTATTATTTGTCCTTAACCTGATTTCATAACAATAAATGTGAAATTCGAATAATTCGAAAATCTACTGGAAAAATGCATCCTTCAGGAAATTTTACAAAAAAAAAAAAAAAAAAAAATTCTCATGGCACTCACTCTTTTTTTTTTTTTGCTCAAATTACTTTTTTCTCAGGTTGTTTTGAAAATAATCTCCATCTTAAGTGATAAACCTGTAGATCAAGAAGGATTATGACTCTAAAGAAATGTTACAATAATTTCTGGTTATCTTAGAAAACCTATTTGTTATGTCTGAAAGTCCTTTTAATATAAATGAAATCTTTCCATCCAGGAAATTTTATATTTTCTTAAGTTTGGAAAATCAAATTTTTTTTTATGTGCACATTCAAAACAATCACTAAATATTTGAAAAATCTGGGCTCCCTTGAAAATAATATATTTTATTCTTTACATTTTCAAATGAAATGTGATAGACCAAGTTCTCTAATTCACGTTATTGCGACGCTATCTTTAAAATATTTTTAATTTCTTTTTTTTTTTTTTAAATACAAACTGATGTCATAGATAGTTTTTGTTTTCTATTGTTCGTCGTATCTCCATCATTTGTACCTCAAATATATGGTTTTATTTCAATAACTTTATATATTTCCTCTTTAGTACTTTGAGCAAAATTACTTCGAATACGAGGGATCCCATCATCAAAGCCAATATCTAGTCTTGCGAAGTTCAAAGCTGGAGAGATTGCTTATGTGGCCCAATTGGTAAAATTAAATTCCCTTTTATCGTTCCCTTTATTTAGTTTTGTGTAATTTTTATATTGCCATCATTTATAATCCTGCAATTTTATAATTTATATGATGTATAAGAGTGCACTATCGTGTAATAGTTTTTTTATTCAAGAATCGAGAATGACAACTAATTCACAGTACGAGGCAGACCTAAGAGAAATAGAAAAATTTTGAATTCTCCGCAATAATAGAATTCTGGAAATCCTTCAGAGTGGACAAGATGAATTACTTTCCGCCATTAGCTAGCGGTAAAGCGAGAGATAAACAGAAGAGTATCGAACGGGCATTTAACGGGAGCTAATTGGTGGATTACTCCTACTAATGGATTGCTAAGCGAATTACTCCTCTCTCCTTTTAAGTTATAATTATTTTTCACTGTTCTATTTAAAAAATTAAGTTCAATTACATCGATGAAATTATTATTTATTAAGGCTACAGGAAGATTTTATCTTATTATTAGTAGGAAAATTTCATATGTCTTGCTTTATTGACTGATTTCTGACAGGAAATCAACTTTGCAAATTTCTTTTTAGCAGATTTCCTTTCCGTTAGGAAATTAAGCTAGTCATTTGACGTGAGTTTAATTTATTGTTTATTTTTATCGATTTTACTTTTAAGTAGCTAAAAATTTGGTTCGTTCAAAACCATTATATGTTAAAAAAAATTTTTTTAAAGTCATTATTTGGTTTGGATCAGAAGAGGATGATAAATGCCCTAAAAATGCATTGAAGCTTCAGCAGTTTGCTTTTAAAAAAGGTCATCGTCAGTGAACTCAGCATGTACCTTGGCATAGTAAATATCTAATGTCTCTGAAAAGGAATCCATGATCATGACTGAGAATCTTAGATCTGATAAGAGTAAGTTGGAGGAAATTAATGTACAAGAAATTAGGATATTGAGTTACAATATTCATGGTATTAATAATAAATATGATCCTAATTTTTTTAATGTAAATTCTTTCCATATTTTTATTTTAATAGAAACATTCGTAAAGGGAGGCTAACACAGCAGAAACATTCGTAAAAAATATTGAAAAATATAATAAATATTGTCTTTTATTTTCCAATTTTGAACTGATTTGGATTCCAGCTGAAAAAAGTGTCAAATTTGGAAGAGCTATAGGTGACATACTAATGGGAATAAATAAGGTGAAGCTAAAAAGTTCTGTGAAAGCTTGTTTTGTAAGTATTGCTGGCCACGCAATAATTCAATGAAATGTAGATAGCAGAATATCTCACCTCAGCTGGAGAAGCTGGACGGGATTAGTTCGATATCTAGAGCTGGCTTGGAGATATATGTATTATCTTAGCAAAGAATATAATACAGCGCAATCGGTGGGCTTCTTTGTTCTCTATCTTTATTAATATGATAACTATTAAGTAGGCGTTTTGCATTATGTATATATTAGTTTGTATTATATATTGTATAAGTTATATTTTGAAGATTTAATGTTTTTTTAAATACACATGTTAGGCAACAACAGTTGCTTCGGAAACAATTATTATTACTTGTTGCATAGTGTTATATTCCTATTATAGGTATTTATTTATGTATGTGTTATGTAAAGGGGTATGTTATTATTATTGACCTGTTAATTTATAGATTAATTAATATGAGATAGTAATGCTATTATTTAAATAATTAGAGATGAAATTATAGTTTTTTTTTTAGTTTAAGAAAAAGTGAAAAAAGAAAGAAAAATTAAAATAATACTTGTCTGTAATAAACCCCTTGACACGGCAAACTCGGGTTGATGGCTTATAAAAGGCAAGCCTTATGTTTTTATTATTGTGACATTGCATGACTTTGTAAATAATTCAAATAAAAACATTTATCTATCTATCTATCTAATAAGTGCAAAATGTACTTTTCTAAGCTTTGTATTCAATAATATTTTTTAGGAAAAACGCATTGCATGTATAATGATAAATTGTAATTACAACTTCAAGGGTAGCTATTACTCTTATTTTTAAAATATAGAAACTGTATCTATATATGTATATAATTTTTATATATAATTTCATTGTTTATTTCTATTACAAACTCATGATAAATTCATTTTCGGCTTAAATCGAATGATTTAATAAAATAAATTAAACATTTTTTAATATTGGAGAAAATATTTGAGAATATGACTATGAGATATTGTCACTTCTATCTTTTTCCCCTTCTTACTAGTCTTAATTTCACTGAAAAAGAACTTAATTTAAATCTCATTGCCACCTAAGGTATCTATGAGCAAATTATTTTTTCTTATATATGTCATGAAGCATGGGAAATCTGCTTAGATTAAGTGACTTTTACCCTGAGTGATTTTTTTTCTTTTTATAGATACTATGAAACATTATGTGAAGGTTAATTTAAATTTAAACACCTCTTTTAAATTTTACTATTCTTTGTTATTTGAGTAGCATGATAATGTTAAGGGTGGATATTATCACAACCTTATCATTATCACACTGTCACAATCACTCACTATGCTGTCTAAGGGAGGTATCTGTTTGCCCTGTGCAGATGAGAAGAAGGAGGGCTCTAGAGGAGCGGAGGTGGAGTGGAAGCGAGGCGTGCCCCAGGTCCTGGTCCCGCTGCCCACCCCTAAGAGGCAGGTCCTCTTCTCGCTCCGACCGCTCGACTCCACCGTCGGGGACCTGGTGCACATGATCCGGAGGGAGGATCCGGCAGTCAAGGAGGTCGCTCTCGCCACCAAAGGTATGCTACCCTTCTCAAGTCTTCTAGAATCACTACGACTTTTTTTTTCTTTTTAACTTATTACATTCTGTTAAAAATAATAAAAAAATTGTAATTTGATTATAATGAATAGTAAAAATTACATTCAATGACAATCACATGAGGAGAGAAGGTAACCAATGACATAACTCTCAAATTATTTACAGACTATGTCCCCAGGAGGTCACGCTGGCCACCAAAGGTATGGTACCCTTCTCAAGTCTCTTCTAGAATCACTACGACNTTTTTTATAAACTTATTACATTCTGTTAAAAAAAAAAAACATTTTGTAATTTGATTACAATGAATAGTAGAAATTACATTCAATGACAATCCCATGAGGAGAGAAGGTGACCAATGACATAACTCTCAAATTATTTACAGAGTATGTCCCCAGGAGGTCACCAGGGGCCATCTTCGTTTGAGTCGACGGGGAGGGTTGTAGGGGTTGGAGTTGGAAGACATGGTCTGTGCTAGTGGATTAGGATGGTATGGCAGTTTACTGTGGAAAAGAGGGCTGCGGGAAGAAATGAGGTCTTAAATAAAAGGGGTATTAAGATCGTGGTGAAGGGATGAATTGGATACGTAATAGGGAGCATTTGCAATTATTCTCGGAGTTTTGGATTGAAAGGACTGGATTTTTTGGATGTTGGAAGGCTTGGCGGCAACCCAGATTTCACAATTCGGATATTTATCTTTTGAAGATATTCAACCGTTCTTTCAGGCAGCTCCTTAACTGAGTAATATGATATTTTCATATGTAAAGCCTTTATCTGGATAATAGAGGGGCTAAAATGTGGTCCATTAAAAATTTGTGTGGGTGTGTCAATTATTTCACTTAAATTTAACTTTTTAATCATGTGATACACCTAAGCAAATGTCATCATAATAAAAGAACTCATTTGGTTGCTGGGTTACAGCTATATTGACTGTAAATATTCATTTTACAATCGTTTATGAGTAGATATAACATTTTTATGGCTCTTTTATTGCCAGCTGTCTGGAAAGTATTCCATCACACATTATCTTTAACATGATAACTGTCATGCCCTGCTTTTGTGGTTTATTCGCCCGCGTCAGGCAATCAATGTGATGTATTTTTGTCTACATCATTTTATTATTTTAGCAAATTTCCCTTAAGGAAAACTCATATCAAGGGTTATGATATAAATGTAGCTAAACCATAAATCATACAAGTTTTTTTATGTGTCTTTGTGTGCGAGCTTCCGTGAATGTGTGTGCGTGCGCGTGTGCGTGTGTGTACAATTTAATATTGACATTTCTTAACTTAAACGTAAATATACGTTCTTAAATGTCGGAATTCGAGTGAGACGAAGAAGATCAGTTGAGTGAGACGAAGTGAGAAGAAGATCAAAGGAGATTTAAAAAAATTAAAATCTTTAATACGTTCGATTAATTAGCGTTACAATAATATTTATAGAACATAACAGATGTTATTTGTAACTGTTCATTAAATTCATTATTTTTATCACTTAAAAGTATTTTTAGCCTAATTTCCCTATTTAACTTGTACTTATTTTTGTTTTTTCAGAAAACATTCGGATAGCGTCTTCCAATTCGATAGCCAGTCTTATTGAAGAGGACTTCAAACTTAAAATAAATGATAACGAGTTTTATGTTAAAGCACCAGATAGGGGTATAGAAGTAAGTAACTATTCTACACATGTAATAAATAATAATTTACTGTATTCAAATAAATTATCGAATGTTCGTAAAATATATATTTTCAACAATTTAATCATACTACTCTCGGTGTTATCATTTGAAAAATTTCAAACATGAACTCGGTGTTTGAGCTTATTTTTGCTAATCGTTAGATGAGCTCGTTAATGTTATAAATCAGTCAAGGTAGACAAACATTTTTAAATCTTAATATTTTCCTACTAATAAAGTTATAAAAAAAAGTATATAACAAAAAAATTTGGTGTAAAATGTAATATTATAACATTTTTACTACGTAATCTTAACTTAAAAAAAAAAAAAAAAAAATCATATTAAAAATAATATTTAAGACAATCTTGATCGAGCCCCAACAAATTCTCTACTTAATCAAAATCTCTCCATTTTATATTTAAGAACGTAATTTTTGTGTTGGATGGGTCTACTTATTTTATAAATATGGAAACCAAATTTATTTTTAGGTTTTTATTGAAAAATCTTGAAGGAATCTATTTTTGGTTGAAATCTAATGAGGGAAAGAGGGTGATAGCTAGGGTCTTCAACTTGGAATGACTAAATTTCACCTTTAGTAATCTAGCCTACTTGCTTGTCCTATATGTCACCTCTTTATCTATTGAAGCTTGTAGTTTCGCGTATGATTTAGTTCCAATCATGAAGTAATCTTCTGCAAGGTGACAACTTCTACTTATTCTTGGAGTTTGACAGAAGTGTTTCAATGAAGTGACTCGATAATCAGGAGATAAAAAATATCCCTTTGGGCATCTTAGTAGTCTTGATTTTTTTTTTTTTTTTCAAAATGTAAATTTAATTTTTTGACATGATGTTGAGGATCTTAATATATGCATATTCTACATTAACTATTTTTTACTGTTATTCTAATTTATTTTACTATCGAGAGTTTTAAATTCATCATATTTTTACTAATTATTCTAACATTTCAGGACAATCAACTAGAGAGGCTAACTGAAATTCGATCTTTAGTGAGCCAGCTCTATACAACGTTGAATGCTGGTGAAAATACAGTCAGGCTGGAGCAACAACTTCAGACTGAGCTAGAAACACTTAAAGATCAGTTGGAGCCATTAGAAAAAGTAAGAGCAATAGAGTGTTGGTTTTTTTTCGTGTTCTTTAATGTAATTTTTGGTTTTGCGAAATTATTTTGCAAACAAAATAATCTTTTTGAACAATAGTTGAAGGAATTAAAAAAAAATATTTATTTAAAGAAACAACTTATATGGTAGCGATAATTTTTCTTCCCTAAGCTTGGTTAATATGTGCTACCAACTGCATGACTTGAGCTCATATCCCTCAATATCTGAATCTATTTCATAGAAGGTCCATTAACCACTGGAAGAATGCTGTAAATCATATAATTATGTAGGGTTTTCACATGTCTTTATTCATCTTTCTTTTGTGTTATTATTATGACTTATAACCTATTTTTATTCCTATAATATAAAAATCCTCTGGTCATGTGGCAGTTTTAATATGTCTCTAGCAATGATACTTTTCAAGTTTTACCGGATTTTGATCTTCTATTAATTCCCACTAAATGTATATTAATACTCATATTTTATGAGAATACTGCCCTAGTTAAATTATTTAGTTATAATCTTTCCCCACAACCTTATTGAATTAATAATTATAATAACTTAAATTTGAATAATCTCCTCTTATTTAACCAAAATAATATATATATATATATATAGGCTGTGCAGCACTAACCTAATTCTCATAAGGGATTTAAATATAGAGCCGAAGATCATTCAGGTGAATTCAGCTTCAATCTCGTGATTTGACTTCTAGGGTTT
>KZ808232.1:72651-89128 GCA_000696205.2 Oncopeltus fasciatus
AACGGTCAGCATACCAGGCCCGGATAGCAGGAGATCCAGGTTCGATTCCTGGCGAGGACAGATAGATTTTTTTATTCTGTTCCCTCTCATGAATTATTTATAATTATCATTGTGTTTGCTAGTTAACTCATGTCTCATTTACCAGATCAGGTTCTCTGGTTTTTTGGACACTAGCTACTATAGTAGAGACTCGTAATAATGCTGTAATCTTGGTCAATCTTTGGTTCCAAGGCCCTAACTCAAATTCCATCACTCACAGTACTTGACTAGTAGGGCTAAATGTCCTATTAGTCATATATTGAACTCTCTAAAGATCTATAGCTGCTTTATACTCCTTGCTTGACCTTTAGGTTTCGAGCCATATCCCATGTCACTCAGTCCTACTTGGGTTGAGACCCTAAGCCATGTTGAACCTCTCAGTCAACCATCTGGTCTTGGGCCCCATTCCAGACTAAGTCTCTCAGCTCTCTTAACTGTCCTTTCCAGTCAAGAGACTCTAACCTGCTCCATGTTTGCTGATTGACCTGTTGTCTCTCCTTCCATCAGGGCAATATACGTGCGTGCTTGTGTGTGTGTGTGCATGCGTGTGTGTGTGTGTGTGTGTGTGCTATCGCACTATTTTTTAAACTTTAGTATTTAGTACATAATCATTTATGAACTTTCTATTTTTCAGGATTATGTATTGCCTGATGTGAGGGATAGACAGCATCTCCTTCATGTCCATAAAAAAGCAGCAAAAGTTGGCCTCAACTTGGATGAGTACAATCGACTAAAAGAAAGTGTTGCCCGTGTGCAGCATGATCTATCACGATTGCGAGATCCTCTATCAAGGATACCTGTCCAGCCATATATAAGGCCAGTCTCTGAAGAGTCCGCCCAGGGCCATTCTGCATCAGCTTTACTGAACAAAGTAAAATCTAACATTTTCAGTTTGGCCTCTTTCCTGAGGAGAAAATAGCTTTTCCTCAAGTTCTCTTCTCCAAAGGCCTCTTATTCATTTATATGTTAGTCTATTTATTTTAAAATTAAAGCCAAGAAAAAAAATCAGTCGTTTAATTTTTTGGTGATTATTCTGTTTTTATGAGAGCAGAAAATGTTAATTCATTGGCTCTAAAATCAATGACTAGCAATGGCCTTTTATGTATCAAAATAAAAAAGTTTAATTGATTGACAAGAATAATTTTTAAGCGAACGATTAACGAAACAAGAATATTGCGATTTATCATTTTGTATTAAATTTTATTTGACTTGTGAATGTTTTTAATTTAAATTGCCAAAATACTTAATCCCTTTATCATCAATTTAACTTCTTTATTCATGAAAAAATACATATTTTCTTTGAATGGATTACAAATTATTAAAGTTAAAAAATTGTTTATTTTATTAAATAATATATACCATTTTAAAATATGTTGCTTCAAATAATTTAAACCATTGCATGTGTGATTACCCGCTAATGGGTTTTTTTTTAAAAAGTGATAAAGTTATAGAGATAATAGNGGCCTAGTTCTTTTAGCATGCAAGTCACTCAAAGCACCACAACAGCACAGACGCCCTATGTACACAGACTCATATCGTTCACAAACCCTTGATTAGTAAGATTTGACTTACTTGATAAGTAAGGCATATGCAGAAAACTTAAAAGTATATATATGTATATAATTAAATTTTAGATAAGAAACAAATATTGACATTATTTCAAAGTTAAATTGTTATTTATAAAATATTTAAGCTACATAACGGTGTTAATATATGTATATAATTAAATATTAGATAAGAAACAAATATTGACATTATTTCAAAGTTAAATTGTTATTTATAAAATATTTAAGCTACATAACAGTTTTGATGTCAGATCAGTTTTAATGGGAAGGGAATATACTTTATTTTTCTTATCTCTTCATTGCTTTACTGCTTTGTACAATTCAGATATTTTTTTGCCAGTGTTAGCTTTCTTCTTCTAAAAGAATAAGGAGTATTGAAATCAGTAACACTCTACACCACTGTAAGCCTACTACAATACTTATATGCATAATAAAATTATACTATTTTTCAATAAAAAATACTTATCATTATTTTTTTAATGCCAATAACAGATAGATTGTATCAATTAATTGTGTTTGCTAGAGTTTCTAAACTAAAATAGTATTTTCATAAAGATTACTTTTATTCCCCATTTTCTTAAAAACTGTACTGACCTTAAAATTGTCTTTTAATGAACCAATTCGATTGTTTTAATAATTTAAAAAAAATTATTATGAACTGTAAATTATTTTAATTGGTTATTGAAGTAAATAAAATGTTTATTTTTGTTTTAATATTGAGCTTCCTGCAGTTACTTTTATTATATCTTTTTGTTTGGCACATAAAGTTAAGGATTAAATTTAGCTATTAATTCAATTAAAATATATAAAAAAATCCTTTAAAAGAATTTAAGTGCTAAAAACCACTGCTCAAATTTGTTATTCATTTGTGCATATTTAATTATATTATGTACTATAAATATTTATTAGCACAGATGAAAATATTTAAATGTAAATAAAACTGTAAAGTTAATAATCCTTTGTACAAGAATGTACCCATGTAAGTTTCTCCTCCCTAATTATTAAAATATAGTTGCAGAACACTTTGTTATATTGTCAAGAATGGTGAAGCTAAGCACCATTGAAAATCAAGAGCTTCCTGGTTTCCGAGCGCACTTGTCCACTTGGCAATCGCACTTGAGCTCCTTCGCTTACTGTATAGAACTTTCAATAAATGCACCACCTTCTTATAGTGACATTTTTTGGGGGGTATTTATTTCATATGAGTATATTTTGTATATATTTCAATATGAAATGCTTATGTAGTTTTGGGACCACTCCCTATCCTAATTAATTTTATACTGATTATTAACTATTTTTAACTGCTTAGAGTGCTTGCTGCTAAATCTTTTTGTTTTAATCTATTATTATTTTATTAAAGTAAAACTGTTTATATTGCCATTCCTTTATAACATTTTCACTATCTCTCCTCTCACTCTCTCTCTCTCTCTCTCTATCTCTCTCTCTCACCCTCTCTCTCTCACATTCTCTCTCACTCTCTCTCTCTCACACTCTCTCTCTCTCACTCACTCACTCTTTCTTTCACATTCTCTTTTCTCTCTATCTCTGTTTGCTTCACCTAAAATATATCTACTTTGTCTTATTTAGATATATACATATTAACAAACAAATACTCAAACATAAACACACTTCAAAAATGATTATAGCTAGTACATTTTTATTTCAATCTTATTTATATCTTTTTTCAAAATTTATATTCTCTTAGGTGTACTATTTAATTAACCTTTAATTTTCATGACTCAAAGTACTTAATTTATTTAATACATCATTCATGAATTACTTAAGTATTTTATGTAATTTGTTTTCTTACAATATAATAAATATTTCTTTACTTTTGCGTTAGTATTGAGGAAAGGAATTTTTTTAACTTCCAATTACCAGGCCTACCTTCCTTTAGTTTTATCATTTCTAGAACTGGGAGAGGGCATAAGATTGATTTGTGCTTCCTGATTATTGAGATCCATATTTTATGAGAGCAATTATTTTTAAATTTTCTCCATTTAAAGTATTTATTTTAAAAGTTCTAGTGCTAGAAAATTGAAGGCATAAAAAAATGGACAAAATTTGGTATTATGGTTGATTAAGATTAGCCATTTTATTTATTGGATTAAAGGTTTTACTATGATACCAAAACTATTATTCTTTTGTGATATCAATCTAATGTAGCCCTGCCTTTTGACTAATAAATAAATATAATCTTTAGAATTTAATCCAAATCATAAGCTGTGAGTTTTTAGTGGCATTATCAACCAAGAGTAGGTTATAGGCCTCATTGTTTCTCCCATTATCTCATTTTTTATTTTTAAAAGCATTTTGTTTGTTGAGAAATGGAATTGTGTAAGCAATTATCTCACTTCAATTAAATGATTTTGTTACATTATATTCTTAAAATCATCCTTTTTTATTTTTATTTTTTATTTTTAGCGCTAATCTAACCTCATTATAGTGGGAGGAAAATCAATTATTCTTAAATACATCCTTAAGATATTCATGTTTTACTGAATCAATTTTATGAATTCGTACTCTCTGACCACTCGTACTTTCTGACCACTCGCCCTCATTACATCCCTTAAGTTTTATTACTTGAATTAATTTCTTCCAACTATGATGCATAGCTATAGCACTTCTTTACAAAATTAAACATTACTTTTGCCTTCTAGCTTACATGACAGATATTCCATTTCATTCCAACCTAAACATTGTCAGTTAATTCATTAGTTTTTCTTTTATCTCTATCCAGCTAAAATCACTTACTCTATATGTGTGGTCCAAAACGTTTAAAAAAGATGACAGGTATCCTTAATTTGTAGTTTTAGTAGGCTCAAGAATGTTTGAAGTTTTGAAATCATCATCATTAAAAGATTTAAATTGACCATTTAATAAGTTTGAGTAACCTAATCTGATATTGTCATTATTGACTAGGCCCAATTAATATTAATTAATTATAGCACAATTTTTATGACATATCATATTATTACTGATGTGAAACTTAACTTTACACAGACACAAACATTTCCTATTTCCCTAGAACCAATTAAATTTTATCTGCTATTTCTTGCATTTATGGTACATTCAATACTTTTATAATCTTAAAATTTTGTTGCATTTTCTTACTTAATAATTTATTTCTTGTAAATTATTATTGTAAAATACAAAACTTATCCCTAAAATTATTAAATATGTCACTCATCAATATTTTATATATTCAAGTAAAAGTTCACATTATAATGTATTTGTAAGATATACTTATTAGTAAAAGAAATAATATGCCATTGGCAAGGCATCGGCACCATTTCAAACCTTAAATTTCCCCTTCTTAATTTGTTTATATGAAGTATAAATATATATGTATTTTAATTAAATATGTGCTTATATTGATATATTAGGAATGTATGCCAAACGAGACTTAAGTACTTCATCCTAAGTAACATTTAATTTACTACATCTTATTATCGAAACTATTTGTGTATATTATATCTTCTAGTTTATATATATATATATNAAATAAATGATATATATATATATATAAACTAATGTGTGTGTGTGTCTATATATATAAACACACACATATGATTATCTTTGATTCAATGGTCATTAATTACTTAAGTTTATGTAATTTCTGTATCAGTTTAGAGAGTAAAACCACTGCCATCATAGAAATTTTATTAATTAGTTAAGATACCTTGTAAACACAAAATTAACATCATGGAGTTAGCTCATTTATAACATTGGATATATTTATAATGTTGAATTTTTTCATGTTAAAAACATGTATTTCTAAAGAATTATTATTATTATCTTAAGATTTTACTGAGTAAATGGAAGTGAAGGGTTAAGAAAAATAAAAACTGTTCTTATAAACAGCAGTTTGGAAATTTATAATCACTTTCTTTCCATTAAGCTGATGAAAAAGTTCCTAAACCTTATGTCTTATATTATACATCCTCTTACTGACCCTAGCTAATATGACTAGCACCCATTTACCAACTTACATCTGCTAACTATGTAACTCTTTACTTAATATTTTTAAAAATCATTAAACCTTTAGTATATTAGAGAATGTTTACTTGACTTGAATCACTAAAAAATAAAATTTTAAATATCACAGAATAATTTTCAATATCAAATTAAGCACTTTCAGAAATCAGTCTCTTACCCAATGCTTCATAAACTAACTATTGTAAAATGGAAACCATCTTGTCTACTCGCACACTTTTAACAACTTTTGTTTTAAAGTGCCTTTTCTCATCAATATTAGTGCAATTTAAAAGGTTAACCTCTGCTAGCCATTTTGGTCAGGTTCTGAAATTTATGCAGACTACCTTTCTGAGGACTTATGTAATTCTGAGAACTTTTTTTTTTCTTTTTCTTTTTAATTAATAAATATTTATTAATTACATTTTTTTATTAACATCTTGGAATTGGTCCCACAGAGAAATATACAAGAGAAAAAATAAATAAATTATAAAAAAAAAATTGAAACTAACAATAAAATAAATAAATGAACAGCCCTGTGCAGGGAGAATGGGCTAATCAACCCTACTGCTAATAAGCTTAGGCATTCATGCCCAGGAGGTCACGAGGCCAACTCAGTCACTGGGGAGGATTTTGAGGGTTGTAGACCGACGACAAGGGGTCCGATTGGGCAAGTGGATTAAGATGAAATTGGAGATTACTATGGAAGAGCTTGAAGGGGGGAGATATGATGTTGGACGAAAGTTATATTAAAGTTGTGATGAAGGGTAGAGCTGAACACATAATATGGAGCGTTAGCAATTATTCTGAGCATTTTGGACTGAAAGGATTGTATTCGATCATTATTAGAAGGCTTAGCGGTACCCCAAAGTTCTGCACCTTAGGTCTAGATTGGCCTAATACGTTATGGTCTTGAATAAGGTTAGTTTGACTGGAACAAGCCTCGAGCTTGACGCTTAGCCAATACAAGGTTTTTAGTGGAATCAGGAATGGGCTCAGCTGAATTTCAGGAGTGTAGCGGGTGCTGGTGGGTTTTAAGTTTGCATTGCTGCATTCAGGCATTGCTGAATCTTAATAGTAAAGAACTGGACACCATCATCCAGCTCTTCAGAGGTTTTCAAGGAGATTCGGTCAAGCGACTCTTCTAGTAGAGTTCTAAAAAATGGCTAGTCAATGGGACCATTTATTAAGGTTAGTGGCAATTGTCTAGGGATGGGTTTGAGAAACAGTGTAAGGTACAGGACAGGTAAGTTAATTTAATTTTTTTATGGAGTGATGAAAAAGAAATAAAATTTTTAATCATGAAAAAAAATATAGGATATCAGAAAGACGGTTTGCATCAGTGGGCCAATAGGTAGAAAGTTATTGAATAATTACCTTTTCCTAGGTATTTTTATTTTTTTAGATGTATAATTAATTATTATTCCTTATTGGGCAACACTAATCCAAATTTATTTATCTTATTATTTCAGTCTCTTTTGAGAAGATAATGTCTTATGGCCATTGGGTTGTCCAATAACAAATTGATCCTGAAACACACCAAAATAATGGAACTGCTATATTATTAACTTTACAATAAAAAGTAGAATGTCTTAAATAATTAAATTTTCTAACCCTGCTGTGCTCAGTAAAGTATTAATAAAGTTTCTCATTGATTTCAGGATCCTGCTACTGAATCTGTTCCTTAAGTATTAGTATTGTTTGTGAATATTGAACATGAAGAAATATTTTCTTGTTCTGAAACCTTTATGATTCTGTAAATTTTGTTTGTGCCTTTGTAATTCACTTTTTTTTTTAACTTCAAAACATTATTGAAATAATAATTATATTGTATTATAATTCAAATACATATTTTTTATAATTGAGTTTTTATGATTTTTTATCAATCAAATCTATTTTACCATATGTTTAATTGTCATCTATCAAAATGACTTGATGTGTTATTTGTTAATCATAGTGGTTTTTATGTTTAAGAGAACTAGCCCATGATGATTTGATGGTCATATTATTCCATTATTTAACATAAACTTTAACTCTTTCTTTATCATTTTCAATTTTCTTGGGTCCAATTGTCTGGCTCTAGAATAAACTGATTTTCCTGTTTTAGCAATGATATGCTGGACATCATGTTTTATTTTACCAAGTTCCAAATTATTGGGATTTCCTATTGTTTGGATAAGTTCTAAAAATATTGCAAAATTTAAAAGACATTAAGAGACATGGACTAACAAGTATTGCTAACTAATGCAATTTCTCCTGTAATGTGCTGTTTTTTTATGAATCAATCCATAAATTGTATTTTTGCATAAAATCAGCACCAATAACACTTTTCAACTTGAGCCACAATAAATGGCCATTAAAATTCTCTCCTTAACCCTAAATCCAAAATGTATTTTAATACCGTAAGTAGGGATTTCAGTTTCATTTGCAGCATTGAGTTTAAATGAGAGATCAACTTTATCAGTCTTTGATGCACGTTCAATGGAGACTTCCCCACCACTATCAACCAGAAAATGCATTCCCATTCTCTTGTCAGGTAAAAGTAACTGAAACTTGCGGCTTTCTGATCCAGCGGTTGATTCGGCCGCTGGCTGGAGTTTTCTGACTTATTATCGCAACTACATGGTTATTTACATTTTTCAGGGATACATTGTTTCCGAAATCGAAAATGATAAAAACAGTAGGGTCCTTCTGGATCATATTGTTTTCTTGACTATGATCTGTTTATACTTCAGGAACCATGTTTACCTTTGGTCAGACTTCTTGTTCTTGTTGACAAGGCGGCAATTTGATGTTAAAAATCCGAAATATTGCCCGAAAAAATCGTCAATAGTCCCAGATTCCTGATCTAATTGGTAATTAATTTGGTAAAGTTGAGTTGAACCCAGATTGAACTCCATTTTCTTGTCGGCCATTTCCGCTGCTACTTTATCAGTCCCTCATTGTTGACTATAAGTAAATCATTTATCCCATATGGTAGTTTGTCTAGCCATAATGTTCTAGTAACCTTTTCAGAGACATCTGCCCCAGCCAATGATTTCATTTGGCATAATAGTTGGCTAGGTTTGTAATCCCCTAATTCAATTCCAGTTACTATACTCCTTAACCTTTTATCCTCACTTTCCTTAAAAACTCCTAATAATCCTTCCTTAGCAAGGGTGTATTCATCATTAGCTGAATCCTGTTTACGTCCCATATGTGTTCTACAAATTTTGGATCAAGTTGTGATACCAAATAATTAAATTTTGTCTGATCATGAACTATATTGTTAATCTCAAATTGCACTTCAACTTGATAAAACCAAATTTCTGGTTTTTAAATCCAAAAAAGGTGGTATTTTAATAGATATCTTACCAACTTTCCAAGTGAGTGTCATCAACTGATATTCCTTCACTGTCTGATATTTTTTAGAACACGTAATCTACTTCAAGCCACAATCATGTCGGGGTCTCCAATTGTTATTCTTTGTTGGGGGAACAAAATAAAAAGAAAGAATTTCAACTTTAAAATACGAAAATACTTTTAATTACTTTTTTGTGTTAACAATAACAACACCTCTTTTGAATAACAACCACAATTGAAACCTCTATCTCGTAAATGTTGCCACTATAGATGTAATAGAGCTTGTTTAAGTCATAAACAATTTTCGATTCCAAAGATTTAAAAAAAAAATTATAATTAAACTTTTAGATTTATAAAGATTTGATGACTAATGTAAGATTATTCTTTAACCATAATATCTCAGCTACAAAAACATATTACCAATTGAATAAAATTTCTATAAATAAAAGCAATACATAATCTGACATTTTTTTTCATTAATTGTTTGGGGAGAATTAGTTGATATGAGATCTCAAGTTATACTTGATATTTCAATGGTACTTAGCAACATAAGCCCTCACTTATTCTTCAACTAGTCATAAAGAAAAACTTCCTGCTTAATTAATAACTACTGTTCTATTAAACCATGATAGGGTGTTATATTCAAACTCATCATATCACGGATAAGTTTTGTCTTGTCCATAGTTCATCCTCAGACGAGAGTTCACCTTAGGATCTTGAGATAAAAAATATATCTGGTTAATGTTAACATTGTTTTTTTTTTTTTTTTTTTTTTTTTTTTTTTTTTCCCATTTAAATAATAATTAAATGTGTAAAATGATAATTTCAAAAATTTAGAAAAAAAATATTAGATAAATGCAAACAAATAGGATGAAAAGGAATTGTTGAAAAATGTTACGATTCAAGAGAATAACACAAATATACTTTTTTGACTGATATCTCCTTCGTTTAACGTACTCAATTAAACATTTTGAAAAATAATAAGGTAAAGAAATTTTACTGAAGTTATGCTGTTACGGAACTCTAATAAGTTTCTTATGGTCACATTCAAGCAATTATTTTGACGGAAATAATTTTGATATTGTTTGCTTAGATGGAAACCTTAAACTAAATTATCTTAAACTCTTGATATAAAAGTGTGAGTGGCAGAAAGAAGAAAATAAAGCATATACATTGGTATAAATTTCAGAAAAGTCAGATGATAGATAAATTTTCCTTTTCATTGGAGATTTCAAACTAATAACTTATTAATGTCAATCAAAGGCTTCTTTAATTTAAGCTATAATTGAATTTAAGTTTGCCTTTTAGATTTAAAATTTATTATTATCAAATTTAAGTGAAATCTTCTTCTTTTTAGTCAATTCATAGTCACACTGTTAGCTTAACAGCTAGAGAGATTTGTTTTCACACACTTGTGTGTTGCACTGAGTAAAATGCATACATTATAATGTGTGTTTAGGGGTGTGAATCGCTAATGAATATTTCAAGTAGAAATTGGAAGCAANATTTTCCATTTAAATAATAATTTACTATTATTTATTCATTTATTTTATCTGAGTTTAGTGATACTCTCTTTCTTTAAAATAAAATAATTTTCAAATTCTGACACAATCCACAATATGGCCAAATTTCATTATTTTAATACAAAAATTAATCCTGATTTATGATCTATTTGTGACTGTTAAAAATTGTAAATTATATCAATTTATCGTATTTATTTTTTCAAATGAAATTTTCCATATTAAATATTTATTCTTAAAATAAAACTGTAGAATTGATCTGTGCCTTCAAACATTATTATTTCCTGATGCTAGAAATATTGGAAAAATTAATTAACTTTAACTAATTACTTTCTGCATTTACTAAAACTCCCTGGAAAGCAGTAAGTATAGATAGTAAAATTATAATTTTAAAATTTCCAAACTGAACTTCTTCCAATTTCTCTAGTTATTTTTATTATTTTTTTTTTGTTTTATATCTATATTTTTTTTTTCTTTATTGGAGATTATTAGTGACTTAGTTGATCACAGCTCTCTTAAATAATAATGAGAAATGCATAAAGAATATCTGTCATTGCAAACAAACATGAAAAAATAGGAAGTTTTATAAAATATTCATTTTAATCAGACCTCTTAAAACTAATAAGTATGTAGTATTTAAAGGTTACTTCTCTTTTTGGAACTGGTTATTTCTATCAAAAAAATTAACCAATTATGTAAATTTCATTATTGTTGAATAGTTCATTGTTTTGATTCTATACTTACTTTTGCTATGTGATTTTTAACTTAAAGTAAAATTTTAATCATAATTATGCTCAATATTATATCTCTTCAAATTTTAAAATTAAATGATAAATTATTTATTATGACTATTTAAAAGTTATTATTGCTGATATAAATATCAATATAGATAACGTTCAACCTTTGGTAAAACCCAAAAATCAGTGAGAATGTCCTCAATGAATTGAATGCTGAGGTATTGATAAATGTGATAAAAATACATAAATAAACATGACATGGTAAACATATATGTTTATTTTTGATTAAATTAAGCAATTTTACATTGGATCTTAAGCGTATTAAAATTAAATTATACGCTCTTACTGATTTGTGTAAATATAATATTTTAATTACTGAAGGTGGAGATTCATTCCTTCAGAATAACCAATACTTGGAGAATTTTTATTTTGCTCTTAGCCTTATTCTTATTTGTACATGATAATGAAATATAGAATAAATTTGTAGGTTTATATTTATAATGTGGAATTGATCTTAACTAACACTACTGCTTATAATTTTTATTTAAATAATGTTTTAGTCATTTTAACTTACTTTATTAGAGTCAGGCTTGGAGTAAGGATTGGTTATTCAGTGTAAGTTTCATGTTAGTTCTTGATTATGAGCACAAAATATGTTTTCTACATGTTGGTAGTGGTTTTCTTTTAAAAATTTTGCTCTTGAACATCATTTTCCAAAAAACTGTTTACAACTAAATAAAGATTGTCATTATAAAGAATAATAATTAGTACTTCAATATTTCTATCTATATTTATATAGTGTCTATTACANCTACTGCTCGATTTCCAACTTGGTTGACGATTGATGCTAAATACCCCCCACTTCCAAGTTATTTTTGAGCAATTCCTTGGACTAGTCTATCACTTCCTAACCAAATATAAATGTCTTGTTCAGTGTACTTAAACGTACTCCGCTATGTGGCCCGACAGGGTTTGATGATAGGAAGTTAAAACGTTCTATATCTCAAGGGGAAACACTTGTCCATTTGGAGTTTACCAGTTCCTCTCAAGCAAACAATGTAACAGCTCGTTGGACAGTGGGAGGCGCAAGACCCCCCAAGTTGAGATAGGAGAACTGATACAAAGCAGAGTAACGAACCATGGCAGACTGAAACGAGGCTGTCCGATGGGCAGACATGACATCCCTCGTACACAGACCAAGGGGAAACATTTCGTCACTGAAATCCAACTTGCCAAGAGTACATAAATAAGATTCAGCTACCGATCAACACGAATGAAAAACTGACAGCAACTTACCAACATTTTCAAACATTTTCTTTCAAATCAATATTTAGACAGATAAGAAAGTTTTTTTTTTTCTTTAGGGTGTGTCGACCTTCTGGTCATTAACGCCATAGTGTCAGTGTTGGGCCCTGTGCGGGACAGACAACCACGGCCAGTGCCGGGGCCGAAGAGGTAGGCAACATCATCCTGAGTTGTCTGCGATTGATGGAGGGATGTCTTGGTAATAAGACTCCTGCTGACTGAGCTGTACCTGATCTTCCCCCAGAGAGCGCGCACAGCCCGAGGAGGTCCTGGACATTGATCACCAAGTTTATCGGATCAACAAAATAAATAATTGTTTTTCTCATGTAATAGTGTACGCGCTCCAGCGTTCTCAATTTTTATAATTATGAATAAATAGCATGCCCTCATTTTTATAATATAGTAACTAAATTTGCTATTTATCTTTTCGTTATAAGTCCTTGAAATAATTTGTGTTTGGTTTAAATCGGATAAGAAAAAGAGGAGTTTAAAAGAAGACCAAAATAAATGCCCTCATTTTTGAAAGAGTTACGAAAAACTTTATGGTACATTATGGCCCGATCATGCACATACACGAACACAAGCATATACGTTTGTACGCTCAAAAACACATATATACATGATGATATGAGTAGAAAATATGATACATCAGAGTTTTTATTTAAAAAAGATTGTTTTCATTCTGTATTGATGACTGTAAATGCACAGTGTGGGAAAACTTAGCTACTTTGTAGCGCTTGATTTTTGCGAGAAACGCGTTGAGGAGAACATATCTTTTTCTTAACCCAATATGTTTATTCATAGCAATTAGGATTTCCTCTAAGCAATGCCAGACCAATATTGATTGAGAAACTTTCTGAGGAAATTTCAAATTTGTCAGATGTTATGGCCGTTTAGAGATAACCTGAAAACATGTATTGATTATCATTGACTAATAGAATGAAGACTTTTATTAAATAGAAAGATATTTATACATAAATAAGAAGAGTATTGTTTGTACAACTGTTGTCTTCGGAATACTCAGTGGGAAGCTCACAGATCCCAGAAGTCATGCTCACATGCTAAAATTTAGCTCCTTATCAAATTTGTTGGGATGTTTTCTTTTGATAACAAGTATAAGCTGTGTGGGATGCTGGAGGCTGAGGCGGCTTGCTGGGGCGACTGCTGCAGAAATTGGAGACTTCCCCTATCTCGCTGCCCTTCTACATCCTGAGGTTAGTGGTCAGTATCCCATACAATCATTATCTAGCTTTCATGGCTTTAGGCAAGCGTATTGTAGCGTAGGCAAACTTAGTATCTAGACTGCCCAGTAAATAGGGGATTCAGTGTTGTGCATGTACTGTAAGTAAAAACAAATATGATTTGACATCGACTATTATGCATACTTACTTTAATTCTCTTTATGTGGATTAGAAATCTAAATTCATTAAATGGTGTTCATAGTTAATTCTTTCATTAAATGTTCTATCATTTATCATTTTACCAGTTTTTTTTATTTGATTTTTTTTTTAGTTCAAGCCAGTAACAATTGGTTTGTAAATAAATATACATAGTGGAGTATTAGTAATATATAATTATCCATTGGAATAAAATTGATATAGCTGGTGAATATGGTATATCTCTTGTTAAAATAACAATACATTTTTTCTTATACAGCTTTGATTTTATCTATTGTTTTGGACTGAATTGAAGGCCTTCTACAGGCAAAAATTAATAATTTCTCTTAGTTACCCAACAGAACAATTTACAAATACAGTAGAATGAAACAGAGCTTTTTCTTCTGTGATGGTTTTATCTAAATTATAAATCTTATCACTTAATGCCCTCAATCTTATTGTATGCACAATACATGAATGTTTGTAAGCACAGATTCTCATTTTCTATCAAATGATCAAGTATCATCTCAAGACCTGGAGAAGATATAATATTGCCTACAGGATTGTACTGAGGGCAATGTAGGAGAATGGAACTTGAATGACTTAAAATAAAACAAAGACATAGTGACTTGAATAATAGGTCAGTGCTAAGGAGCTGTCTAAAAAAATACTTCTAAAGATACTGTGACTTAAGGGAGACTGCTTATTCTGCATGATAATTATGTAAGTAATATAACGGCTGAGTATCCAGATTAATTAGAGATGCCTCTCAGGCTACTTTGAATCTTGAATTCCCTTTTCTTAAAGATCTTTACCTGACTCACTTGATGACTGATAGAAAAAATACATAGATTTGTAGTGTTGATTAATCTGGTTTTTGCAATCTATTATGCTAAGTTTTCTAATTGCCTTTCTACTTAATGATGTCCTATAACGTTTTGCTGACTATTTCACTCCCAATTATCAAATATACTCTGTCTGAGCTTGGAAAATAACAGGCACTAAAACAGTGAAAACTTAATTTATCAAGTATGAAGAAGTATTGAGGGGAATGAAATATTCTACACTCAGTATTTAATCCTAAATCTAAAGTGGTAGTTTGTAAGCCTGATTTAAAAGCTCGACCTATTATGTATCTTTTTTTTTTTTTTTTAAACATTTTTCAATAATAAGTCATCCTGTACTCAATCATTCACAGCCAAAAAGATTTTTCATTTTTTGAAAATTTTATTGGACTCAAATATATGTGTTAGCAAGAAATGTATTCTTATTTACCCTATTAAATGTGAAATTTATTATTTCTAATTTTCACTTCTAGATCACTAAATTCTTTCTAACATTCCTGACTTAACAGTCCCTATTTTCTTCTGAATTCTAACTATGTATTGAAGAAAATTATGAGTCAATTCATATGATGAGCAACTTATTTTAACTTATCATAGCAGTTTAGCAACTATACATAATGTATAAATTGTTATTAGGTTGTATTATTTTATTAGACTATTAATTTATTTTGATAGATAAATTTGGTTAGTACATTGATAGTGAAGACCTAATATCAGTTCAAAGCATTAGCATAAAAATAAAGATTTTTTCAAATGTTGGTTGATATTTAAGTGTTCATTTCTGAGCAAAATTATTTTGTCTATTTTTTCTCGTCAAAATTATTTCATTCTGTCTTGAACAAAGATATCCTTCTCACATTTTATATGAATAAAAGACTGCTGTTCTTTATATTAACTCAAGAAAAGTAAATTTATTTACTTCTTAGAAATAAGTTATTCACATGATAATGTGAAACAAGCTATCAAAATATGTGATTAATAATGAATGTTATGTTCAATCTATTGTAAATTAAAAATATATGTATATATCTCAATTTAATTTGACTTCTTGCTCATGTTGTATGCAAATAGTGAAATATAACTGTTACCTGATTGATACAAAATCACTGTGGCATATTTTTGTAACTATTAAATAACTTTCTTAAATAATTATTATATTAATGAATTAATTCTAGTTATTGATTATCCTCAAAACATTTGCAGTTATTAAAGTTTTTCTAAATTATAATTTTTTTTTATTTAATTGAAAATGAATAAAAAGTAGAACAATACTGTGAAATAAAAACAAAAATATGGTCCAATCAAAGTTTTAGGTATATTTATTTATTTGTCCACACTCTAGTTTATTTGTTAATAAAGAACCAAAACTCAATTTGATATTGTTTTATTCTGCAAACCAAAAGTTTGAGAATAAAAGAGTTTCATAATGACTGAAATCATCTGACAAATAGATTGACTAAATATAATCTGTTACACGTTTAGGCAAGTGTTCTGAAGTTTGTAATATGAATAAATTGTAATTTCATATAATCTCTGTTTGTTACTGTTTCTTAAAGAATAACCCTAATTTTAAAAGAAGAAAATCAAGTTAAATGCCCCTTTAGTTGAAATATAATGAAGTTATCATTGTAAATCGGTAAATAAGATAAACCATAATAATTAATTAATTTTTATATTCAGAGAGCCAATTTTATTTGGAATAAAAAATTACATCACACAAAAAAATTATATACAAAATGAAAAATTATATATATAATATGCCATTGGCAAGGC
>KZ808232.1:107318-119145 GCA_000696205.2 Oncopeltus fasciatus
AAAAAAAAAAAAAAATTAATAAAAAATAATAAAATAAAATGAGAGCGAGGATCTAAGGACTGATAGCGATGCGAAACGGACTGTATTATCTAAAGTGTATTAATTAATATTAAAAATAGATAAATTGTATTATTTTAAGCATTTTCTTTTATCGATTAATTTCCTAATTTTTGGAGACTCGACTGGAGGGAGAGTAGAGGACTTGACTCTTTCTCGAGGTCCCTGCTAGCGTCAAAGCTTGATTAGTATTGAACTTAGCCACTGAAATAGACGGCTGTCATCAGTCGCAATTCCTCCACCCAAGCACTACTTGACTAAGATTCCTGAGTTTTCCCCATCTTCAGAGATGACGTTCTTATCATTCACGTAGAGCGCACTTGTGCACAACCAGCTGAATTCTATACAGAAGCCCATGTGACTGTACTCAAGAAACGTGCCCCGCACTATGAGGTCAAAACCGATAGGTGATCAATTCTCTCTTTCAATTTTATTGGAGTGTACAGATTCCCTTTGAGATCACTGACTCATCATTGGGACTAATAACTTATTCGTTACGGTAACTCTAAGTTCATTAATACTTCTTCCAGACTGACCTTGTAGTAAAGTTACTTTTTGCTGGGCTTTCACACATCAGGTGGTGGCTTCTTCAGGGCTGACAGTAGAATGCAGAAGTCAGCCCAGAAGAAGCCATCACATGATATTTTTGGTGCCTATTTTATAATATATAATGTGTTTTCATAATAGATTTTTTAAATTTAGTACCTTAGTTTTTTGAATGGGAGCAATATTCATCTTGATTTTTGTAAGTATCCAAACAAACCTGTGACTGTGACTGCAACTTACGACTCGTGACAGATACACTGTTGTTCCGGTGCTCCAAGAGCTGCCAACAAATATTCTCCTCATATGATTTATTGCTTAGAGATATTCGTTTTTCAAATCAATGGCGAGGGACTCGATGATATAAAATTTTGCAAGCGGGACCTTGGATTACGAGGCATAAATAGATCACCATCTTTATTGCCTGTTATCTTGAATGACTGGATGTGTATCTGTTACGTCATAACATAGTCACAAGGTCAGTTCCTTTGTCTACTTAAATTAAACCGAATGGAATAAAATTGATTATAAAATTGATGTTATTAATAATATTTTTTTAAATAATTTATCGGTGACACATAGTTAATGTTATTTGTGCCAATTCAGCTCTTATGATGAAACAGTGAAATTGAAAGCCCATTGTACTCTAATGGAATCATTAGCAATGGAAATTGTGACCCCTTTTCTTTTTCTTTAATTTAGTGAGATAAATTTTCTTAAAATTCATTTTCGAATTCCTTCGTAAAAAATGCAATGAAGTGACACTCAATGAAGTTTTAATTCAATATTTTTTTTTTTTTTTTTAAATGATCTACTTGTTTTCTCAAGAACATCTTGACAAGTGGTCATTACATTCATTGTATTTTTTTTTACGATAAAATCAAACTTTTTTAGAACATTTTTTTTTTTCATTTCTTACACATAAAGGACTTCGATTATTGCTTTTAAATATTTTATTGAAAATAATTTTTAATATATAAGAATGGAAGTCTAAATGGGAAGACCTCATAATCTACTGAAAGCTGGGAGCTTAGCTAAATATTTTAATATATTAAATTGTTAATTTCTATACATATTTGAGCAAATCCCTTCTGGAAAAATTATCCAATTAAGTTTTTTTTTTTTACATTTAATTACCTTACCATATATTTTAGCTTAAAATAGTTCTGGATCAATTTTCATAAAATACAGTAACTGATGTGGTTCCTTCCTATTTTCAAAGTAAATTGTTTGTAAGTGGTTGAGGAGGTAATCGGTCACAGCTAAAGGCAGAAGGAGTTTGCGACTAAGTCGGTTCGGTCCACTGTTGTGACTGCTGTGTTCTTGTCGGTGCAGGTGACACGAAGGAGAGCTCCACCAACTCCCGCCTGCACAAGTTGAACGTTATAGCGGTCCAGTCGAAGACCGTCTGCCACGGGCTGAGTCCTCGCGAGCGGAAGAACATGATCTGCTTGAGGAACAAGGGCGGGGCAGGGCTCTGTGACGGCGACAGCGGAGGGCCGCTCATCTGCGGCAGTCAGTACAGTAACCCCCACATTACCTTCCAGTAACATATATTACAGTAAAAATAGAAGTTATGTACATATACTACATAACTTCTAATATACAAATGCTACTCAATTCAATAATATACATATTTAATGAAAATTTTAACTTGCGGTCATTAAGGGACCCTATTCTAAACATTTGTGGAACTAAATTCCTTCCCTTTTTACTATTGCTATGTTTAATAATTATAAATGAACCCGCTCTCATATCGTAATACACATAAATTAATAAATGTTTTAAAGAATCACAGAATGCCTCAACCAGATATTTCTTAAATATTTTCTTCTTCGCTTATCCCACATGAAGAAGGATAAAGTGGCGCCAAGATTCCGTTCTCGTCTCTCGCCCTAGGCAAGTTTTTATGTTGAGTAGGGAGTATAATTTTTAAAATGGAAAAAATAAAATCCATTTTTAAGTAAATTTTAGAAAATTGTTTGGCATTTTCGTTATTTGCTGAGTCAGATATGTAACCAAAAAGGGTCACGAAGGAAGAGGAGGCCTTTTACAGGAAGCTTCCCTATTCTTAACACATACTGAACTGCCAGGACTTTAAGATCCGATTAGTTCTTCAGATTAGGCCAGTGCTCAAAATCTCATTTTTATTGAGCAAAGATTTCCGGGCGGTTCCATGAATCATACAAACATGCTCCGATTTGACTAGAAAGATAGTTTCTTTGCTAAATTTTGAAGGTTATCAGTGTTCAAAAAAATATAAACCCTAATGAAATCTAAAATATCAAGAGGATAGATATTATTATTAGTTGATTTTAGTTGGGGTTCGGTCAAGGTAGATCAGAAAAAAAATTACAAATTTAAAAAAATGTATTTTTATGTATGTTTCTTTGTACTGAGGTAGTCATGGAAATGTGAACTTATACAGGACGTCCTATCTCGTCTTCATGATAGCCCTGAAGATGTCTTACAATGTAAGCCAAAACGTTGGCAGATAATCTCTTAAAAAAATACGTTTTGTATTTAAATTTGTATTTTTTTTTGGATCTACCTTGACCGAACCCCAACTAAAATCATCTACTAAAATATCAAGATTTAAAATAACTATTTTTTAAACAAAATAGAAAAAAAAAAAAGTATATATCTCCTCCAAAATAGTGTGCGAACTCACATTTTGCAATGGGGCGAAGCGAAAAGTTAAATTACCTATAAGTTGAATCTATAATATATTTTAATTTGGAATTTGTTTCAAGTTTAAAAATCTACCTCTTGACAGCCACAAAGAGAGTCAATACTTATCAAAATATATCACTTATATATAAATATATCACTTTCGGCAATCTCTAAATTACTTTTTATTAGTTTGTTTATTACTATTCAATAATTAATGTTTGCCACACTTTCCATGAAAAATTTGGATCTTATAATCGAACATTTTATTATGTAATACTTTTATAAATGGTAGGAGAGAGTACACCAGGTTTGCACTTTTTTGGGTATTCATAAAGCGTGGGAGTTGTGTCTAGATCGAGTTGTCGGTGTGGCTCACCAGGTCTACATAGAGAAGGTGAACTACAAAGGGCCCAGCGATATGGACTGTGGCTCCAACACCTTGGTGCACACCTACATGTTCGTCTGTCCCTTCCTCGACTGGATGAAAGGGCTGGTTCCTGAGGTCCCTAGCAAGCCGAAGAAGTGCTTCACACTCAACTCCACACAGGACTTCGACGAGGATCTTTGACTCATCTGTACAGATGGTTTTTATATTTTAAAAAAAGTCTACATAAGAAATGTGTTTTATTCATTATTTATTTATAAATTATTACTATTACATCTTATGCACATACAGCGATGGTGCCAGAGCTGGCACATTAAGGTCAACGAAGGCAAATGCTGTCGTGTTACGTTTTCACACTAAGGAAGAAACAACCTGGCAGAATTTACTTTAATGATATTCCTATCCCCACTTCCGACTGCGTCAGATATCTAGGCTTTCATCTTGACTCCCGACTAACATGAAACACATACACAAAAATCAAAAGACAGGAACTAAATAGGAGATTTGGACAACTTTACTAGCTGCTAAACCACAAGTCAACTTTAACTGTGACTAACAAACTAACTCTTTACAAGACACTGTTGAGACCTATTTGGACGTATGGAGTCGAACTGTGGGGAACTGCTAAACCTTTTAAACCTAAAATTAAAATAAAAATTAAAAATGAAATAAGTAAAAGAATAAATTAAAAAGAAAAAAAAGTGATAGATATATTTACCAATACTTCTTCCGGGACCAACCGTGTCTTGGAGTTTTTAGGTGCCAAGATTTCGCACATCGTGTGATGGCTTCTTCACAGCTGAATGACCGTGGAAGCCTACGTGAACAAGTGTTAGTTAAATATTCACTATGCCATAATATAATAAAACTTGTAAGTATCATATTACTTTTATAGTAAAAACTGTATATAAATTAGTTGACTAGTGAGAGGATTATACGACTCCGTTATAGGATAAGGAATAGGATTTTTTTTTTTTTAATAATATTTTTAATCTTTCCTCTTACTGCCTATTTTTGAATGGATTATTGAGATTTCTTGTCAACGTTTAAAAACAAGATTAATGATACAAAATAAAAAATATACAAAAATTGGGCATAGGAAACATACAATTAGTGGTTGGTACTGTATATTTGGGTATGACTTAAAATCATAGAATTCAAGACCTTCCGCAAGCGGTAGACACCTAGGGTGGCTGCACAAGGGGTGGGGGAGCGGCCTGGAGGGGCGGGTGGTGGGGTGGCACCCACGTGGCCCCAGGCTGGAGGGCCAGTGGATCCGCGGCTTCCGTCGCGATAAGGTCTTCCCGTTCTGATGCCCGACCCCGCGCCTCGCTGACGCCTCGATCAGCTGACCTGTCAGACCCCGAGATCTCGACAAACACAAACAAACCTGAAACCCACAAGAAGGAAGCTACGCGTCTCGCGTTGTTGTACGTTCGACCGCCAGCCTATGCAACAACAGATGTAATTCCAAGCCAAATATCCCTTTATAACATACATTTATGAGACGCTTGAATAACCCTCTCTGCTTTAGAATAATATTTGTATTAACAATAACTGAGTACATTAATGATTCCTCAGAGTCACAGGTAGCTGATTTATGTGAGTCAAAACTGGGGTGTATAAAAAGAAGAGCGCTAGAACAAAGCTTTTAAATAGAATGAACAGGTACTCTTGCCAAACTTGCGGGGCTCTAAATTGTCTTGATTAAATAAATGAAAAAAATAACAGATGTTCCCTTTCCATTTGTATTAATCACAGATTTAACAGCTCAGTTACATTATTGTTCTTCAGTAAAAGCATCTGTCACTTGAACTAAAATGTACCCCATACAGGGGTAAATTATTTCATAATTTAAAATATTCCTTTTGATCTTAATGATCATTCTAGTTATAACTCTTATGTATATATATATACATAGTTAAATTATTGAAAAACGGTTTCATTTGTTATAATATTGTAACAAACATGATATACTGATATAAAAGAAAACCGATTTTAAATTTGTAAAATAGTAATAAATTCCAACACAATGAGCCTGATCTTTATCTATTGCTATTTTGTTCAATAATTAAATAATTATGAATACACGAATATATAATTTTTAGCAATTATTTATTTGGTATTTTCTTCAAATAAGGTTGTATAGTACTTGAATAATAAATGTTAATTAATTGTTAGATAGTAGAAACAATTGCTAAATTAGCAAAAATCAATTTTTCAGCCTCTGTTTATCAATTAAATATTAATTATAATTAAATAATTATGAATACACGAATATATAATTTTTAGCAATTATTTATTTGGTATTTTCTTCAAATAAGGTTGTATTGTACTTGAATAATAAATGTTAATTAATTGTTAGAGAGCAGAAACCATTGCTAAATTAGCAAAAATCAATTTTTCAGCCTCTGTTTATCAATTAAATATTAATTTTGATTTATTATTGTTGATAATTTTCAACTAAAAAAAATGATAATTTTCAGCTGTTGAAAAAAGCTAACTTGCACACATATTCAAATATATGTACATATTTGTACCTAAATTACCAACACTTACTCACTCATACATGTAAAGGATACTAATGCATATTTTCATTTATCAATTGATCGTTATTTGTAAGTTCATATGTCATTGTGTTCGAATTTAAGAACATTTTCAACAATTTGTGGTATTTAGTGGATGGATTTTTTGAAAATTAATATATTTAAGATTAAATAAACACATAACTAAGGGATCGTTATTAATTAATGGTTTAAATGACATAAAAATATTAGAGAGTCTGACAGGCTACATTTTTTTGCACAGTTCTCAATTAAATATTATTTCAGTTCAGAAACGATTTTAATAATTAAAATTTAATTAATTACTAGGGGATTTAATTAATTATCGAAATATTTTTTACTTCTATAATAATGTGAATTATCTNATGAGACATTTTAGAAAATAATCCCAGTCCATTGATGTATATATGAGGTTTTATATATAGTTATCTCCTCCTTCATGAAATTGTTGCTTAAGTGATACAAATGAAATGAATGTTGTTTGTCTAATAAATAGGAAGATTGGGCAAAGCACCCACTATCCACTCTATTTTATAACTAAAGGGATATGGCCAGATCTAAAAAAGATAAGCTCTCCAGAGGTAAACCAAGTAAAAAAAAAAAAAAATAATAATATATATAAGTCACACTCTTTGCGTCAACCAACGAAGTACAAATAATGAACATATTATCAATAAAATTTCTGAAATAATATAATTATATTGCAGTAGGTTATATAAGAATAAAATAAAATAACAAATATATCTTTAATTTTGTTTTGTTTTTAAACATACTGGTGCAAAGTTTTTCAATAAAAGTATTGACTTTATGTTTATATAAATTATTGAAAGAATTACCTCGCTCTAGAATTTTATTTCCGTTAAACAGATGATAAGCGCTTTTGGAGGTTATAACTCTGTTCTCGGAAACTAGGAATTTTCATGACGTGAGTCTAGCAATTGATCATCTTTTTTTTTTTAAATCTTTTCCATTCAAGAATTTAGCGAAATTAAAAAAAATTATAGTCCACATATAACCGGATGACAATCCACAGCTTCTACTCCCTGTTACTGTGACAAGATTGACTTGTCATTAGCGCTTACAAAGAGCATAAATTATATATTTTCTTTTATCGCTAGGGGTAAGAGTCTGTAATCTAGATCTTATTATAATTTTGTAGCCAGCAATCTAAGTCTTGAAGTCAAAAATAAGTACTCTTCGCTTCACAACATATTCATTGTAATTGGAAATAATTTAAAATATTGTTGTTCGCTGTAAGGTTATTTCTGAGGCACTAGGGTACTTCTGTTTAGTCCGTGGTCATAGTAGCCATTGCCCAGGAGTATTGACTTGAGAATTACCTCTTTGTCTAAACTAACATCCCTGGACGTAGCAATGTGAAAGTAAGGACTGATGGGTTCTGTCCCGATTTTATTTCTCCCCATTCATGTGGGGTTTCTCCCATAAAGTGACATACCCCAGGCGGGAGTAGTATAGAAGATTTACAGCTCTCCACATAACAGCAAGCATATTAAGATAAGTCAGGAAGGTATTGTTATGTTATCTGCCAAGACTCTTAAGATATATGTCTTCTTCACTTCACACTCTGAGCGCAAAAAACTTCTGCTAGGATTGACTTTTGACAACACACAACTTAGACGAATATCAAAACTCTGAAAATCATTCCTTAATATTTTTTTCTTGCTTTTTAATAATTTTATAAAAATATGTATATTCCGATAATATTGTATAATGTAAAACAGCAGAAAAATAAATAAAATTAACTAATTGAAGAATACTTTCTTTGAGACAAGACAAATTATGAGAACATTTATACATTTATTCATGTTTATTATGGGGTGGAGGTGATTTTTTCTATGTAATTTTTAAATTTAAGAAAAAGTCTGTCCCCACATAAATATTTTTATTTTTAGAGGTCTTTCGATATCACATCAACTTCAGGCCATTGTCTCACCTCGAGTTTCTTACATAACTGACTGTGAGCCATTCCTGAAGATAATGTCAAAAGGTCTGGAATAATAAAAATATATATGTGGGGCTATACTTTTATTTAAATTTGAATATTAATGAAAATTTAAACAGTTTTGAATAGAAAAAAGTCATGAGGTCCATAAGTTTAATGGTTCTGATTTTATGGCCATTTTATAATGACAATTTTGAAATAACTGATTAAATTAATCACTGTGGATTATTTAGACTATTAAATTAGTTATCATATAAGAACGGACACAGTTTCACTTTAAATTAGTTCAGTAGTTTTCGGTTTAAAATGTTAAAAATTTGATGTATAAATGTTGGTTATTTATGAAGGAAATAAAAATTTCAAAAACAAGTCTGCTGTATTTTGTCAGACCCTTGCAATTGTTATAATTTACACTCATGGCAGATCGATAAGTGTAGTCATTAGAGAAATTTTAACTTTTCGACTTATAGGTTGACCTCCTCCAAGTTGATTAATCAAGCTCAATTGAAATCGGCCACTACTCAAATTTATTGGGTTAGAGTGTTTAAGAGAAATACATGTTATTATATGGACAAATATTTTTCGTTTATTTATTTCATCTTAGAATTCTAACTTTGTTTCTTTTAGCGTAAAACATTATATTTCCTTTAGTTTTTCAGTGTACTAATCGTAGTTCATTTTCCAATAAAAATAAAAACAAATAAATAACTTCCTTTTGAAAGGCCCAGTAACAGATCTATATGCAAGTACAGTATTTTTTTCCTTTTCCGAACGTTAAGTGTTAAGGTCATTGGCGGTTACTGTATATTTACATTCAAAAATATGTACATAATTTAAAACAAGTTAAAATGCTACAAATGAACTATGAAAAATATTTAAAATTCTTTTAAACTGGTTTTTCACTAAAATTCGCTCCTGTATAACAGTCATATTTGTCTAAGCCCACCATTTTCTATTAACATTCACTCTTTAACGAACCCCTTTTGTTATATGAAACTCACCTTCGAAATTCCCCATAGAACCACATCAAGAAAAAAAAATGTTTGAAAAAATATATTGAACCAGAAATAATTTTTCAATGAAATAAGTTCGTTGTCACCTCATTTGCCTCAGAATGGGTTCGTTAAAAAAAAAAAAAAAAAAAAAAAAAAAAAAAAAAAAAAAAAAAAAAAAAAAAAAAANTAGAAAATAATCCCAGTCCATTGATGTATATATGAGGTTTTATATATAGTTATCTCCTCCTTCATGAAATTGTTGCTTAAGTGATACAAATGAAATGAATGTTGTTTGTCTAATAAATAGGAAGATTGGGCAAAGCACCCACTATCCACTCTATTTTATAACTAAAGGGATATGGCCAGATCTAAAAAAGATAAGCTCTCCAGAGGTAAACCAAGTAAAAAAAAAAAAAAATAATAATATATATAAGTCACACTCTTTGCGTCAACCAACGAAGTACAAATAATGAACATATTATCAATAAAATTTCTGAAATAATATAATTATATTGCAGTAGGTTATATAAGAATAAAATAAAATAACAAATATATCTTTAATTTTGTTTTGTTTTTAAACATACTGGTGCAAAGTTTTTCAATAAAAGTATTGACTTTATGTTTATATAAATTATTGAAAGAATTACCTCGCTCTAGAATTTTATTTCCGTTAAACAGATGATAAGTGCTTTTGGAGGTTATAACTCTGTTCTCGGAAACTAGGAATTTTCATGACGTGAGTCTAGCAATTGATCATCTTTTTTTTTTTAAATCTTTTCCATTCAAGAATTTAGCGAAATTTAAAAAAATTATAGTCCACATATAACCGGATGACAATCCACAGCAGCTACTCCCTGTTACTGTGACAATATTGACTTATCATTAGCGCTTACAATAAGCGTAAAATATATATTTTCTTTTATCGCTAGGGGTAAGAGTCTGTTATACTAAATCTTACTATAATTTTTTAGCCAGCAATCTAAGTCTTGAAGAAAAAAATAAGTCTTCGCTTCACACCATATTTCATTGTAATTGGAAATAATTTTAAATATTGTTCGCTGTAAGGTTATTTCTGAAGCACTAGGGTACTTCTGTTTAGTTCGTGGCCATAGTAGCCAATGCCCAGGAGTATTGACTTGCGAATTACCTCTTTGTCTAAACTAACATCCCTGGACTTAGCAATGTGTAAGTAAGGACTGATGGGATTCACTGAGCTCATGGAAGTAGCTGAACAATGAAGAAACTTGTGTTTTAATTTAAATAAATATATTATTCATTTTTTATTTTTAATCAATAAGTAATTTTTCAAATTAGTTTTGCCATTCCTTCGCATATACACCATATGAATATTATGTCTGCATAGTTTCCTTTATTATTCTTTACTGCTTTAAAGATAAAATCAGATACTTTTGTCCATTCCTTAATGAAAGAACAAGGTAAATCAGGTTAGCTTAAGCTGCTCGTGCCTGAAGTACTTACAATTGAATGCTAGGACAGTCATATGTAGATCCTCTAGTTTTTATGATATTTGATCCTGGGTGCACTGTTAGTAGGGTGGTAACTCCTGCTCTTCACCCCAAACTTCAAGTGCTGGTCTCAAGTAAGACACTCCATTAGCCCACTTCAGCCTACTCTCAGGAAGAGCACAAAATCCCCGAATTCATCACTTCCGTTTGTGTATCATCATCCTCACCAAGGATCATCATGTGTGTATCATCCTGTCAGGTAACCAAGTCAGTCAGCTCGATCTCTCCGAGACGGCTATTCCCGACTCTGCTTAATAAATAGATACTCCTCTCGTAAATTGAAGGTCTGTCGGTAATCACGGGGTCTATATGAATGGAACCCGAGTTCGGAGAACATTACGAAGACTTCCAGATGATTATACTAATCTCCAGGCGGACTCTCCCATGCCGGGTTCCGGTAGGGGATCGGCGAGTGACCTTCCAAGATTTATACAGGGGAATGAGTCAGCCGCTTGTGTGCGAGAAAATTATGAATGGGTCGTACAGTTGTGGGATTCTGAAAGAATTCATTGTTTCGTTCATGCAGATCTAAGGGCCAGTGTTTTCCATCTGTAATGCTCTGTTGAAGTTTATTTATTTATTTATTTTTTTATTAAATCGAACACAGGTATCAACCATTACTCCCTATGTGAATTGGTTATACAAAATATAATGAGTTATACAAACCTTAAGTAGTACATAATTTATGGTCGCATTTTTAAAATTTAATATTTTTTTAATCTCACGAAAATTTCAATTTGAGTTTTATATAACGCTCATATCAAGTAAATCACTAACTGAAATGATTACGATTAAACCCTCACCTTTCAAATTCTTGTTACCTCTTGACATCTTCACAAATACAAATTCATTCACAATTTAAAAAAAATAATTTACTGGCATTTTTATATACATTTAAGTAAGAGATAAAAATATTTCATTATTTATAATTAGAATCCATGATATTTTCTCAATTTTTCTGGGTAATAACTGTTCAAGTATGATCAGTTAGTTTAGAATTAAAAGCTTTATGCATATTAGAGAGAAGTAGAAGACTTTCAGAATTTTCCCTTTTTCTGTTTCGAATTATTACTGAATTTAAAGAATCAAACTTAAAGCAGGTATATAGAAAAAAAAAAAAG
>KZ808232.1:127264-139204 GCA_000696205.2 Oncopeltus fasciatus
CCAATTATATATATATATATAATTGTTCTCTAATGTATTGGATCAATGGGAGTAGCTAAGACATAGTTTTTATTTCAAATCTGCTATAATTTAAAATAAAAACCAAGTTTTTTTTAAATGAAAAATTTGCTAAAATTAGCTGAGGTCAAAATGCATTTATATCGCGTAGGTAAAAAGTCAAGTCAATAATTTTATTGTTTTCGCAAATATTTGAAGATTTATTAAATTATTGTGAATGCATAATTAGTCAATTTTTCACTTACCAAGAAAATATATTGATAATGATGTAATGGAATGAATGCAAGGTAAGCGATAAGCGACTCGGTCTTCACTGTCGGTCCGAACTAATTAGCCCCACTAAGCTTCTTCTGTTAACTTATCTTCTGTGGTATCTGGTGTAAATTTCTCAACGTTAGAATATTTAATAGGTATCTCACGTTGACAAATTTAAGCTAGTGTGCCTTCCGGGAAGAAGTCCATATTTTTGTCTCCTGAATCAGGTCCAACGGGTTCTCAAGCTTTTAACAAGAACCGTAGATGTTAGAATAAGATGGCAACCTAAAGATAACTTTTCCCTACATCAATCTTATTACGGGAGGTAAAAAAAAAGAAAAAAAAGAAAAAAGAATTCTTCCTCTGCGAAATTTGCTCAGAGTAAAATAAGCGTCTTTGTTTAAATATGTAACCTGTGCGGAACGCTGTCTACAGTCTGTTTCGTAGAAGCTTCATATTTCCTTATTCTTTGTTGGCCTGAACAATTAGCATTCGACAATGGGCGAATCATTAGTATGGTCTCTGATCCAACAGAAGATAAGTTTATAGAAAAGGCTGGGTGAGGCTAGTTAGTTCGGACCGACGGTGAGGACTGAGTCGCCCTGAGTTAATTTCTTACATTTATTCCCTTTATAAATTTCAATATCTATTCATGTTTATTGCAAAATTTATAAAGATACGTATATTCACAATAGTTGACTAAATCTTGAAATATTTGCGAAAACAACGAAATTATAAGCTTGAACTTTTACACATGCGATATAAATACATTTTCACCTCACAGCCTATTCTTGATTGCTACATATCGCAGCCGCGTTATGAAGTGTTCCATTTTCTTTATATACTTGCTATTTATATAAAGTATATTTATGAACTATTCAAAAAAAATATGCTCTTTAAGGTAATTTTTGTGTATAAAAAATAATTTTTTTTTTCGTAATCCTGTTTTTATACCACTGTAGTCCGTCACACAAGAGCTACGTCATCTAAATGAATTACTGAGTTTTGCAGTTGATGACTATTTGTAATTGACTTTTTCGTATTAGTGATTATAGTTTTGGTGCCTAGTAGATAGGATCGGAGAAAATATTTCGGAATTCTTTGAAAGAAGTCTTCTTCAAATATTAAATTTTTACTGAGTGTTCTAGAATAGGTTAAATATTATCTTGAATTATTTCAGATATCAATATATTTTAAAACTTGTTTGTCACTGCAAATCTGCATTAAATATATATTAAAATTTTAGTGACCCACTCTATATTTGTTTACTATAAATGTAAAGTAAATTTGTTTCTGTAAAATAGGAAAAAATTTTAAGAAAACAGGAATACACCTTCCAGATTACACTCAAAATGGTGATTTGATTGGCAATATTACGATTCCATTTCTTATCACATTTAGGTTTTCCCATCATATTCTGATCTATTCTATTCTGATGAGAGAAGATATTCATGTAGGCTGATCTTCTTCGTCTTGAGTCAATTCGTTTTCGTCGGCATGGTGTATGTTCTGCTCAATTTTTTCGCCTATTTTATTTTCTTCTTCCTCATTTTCTTCTTCCTCATTTATCTCAAAACGGATATTGGAAATATAGTCTTTCTCTGCGTCTTTATTTTCATTTGATGTTCCCGTGCTCTGATTAGCTTCATCGTCGTCTACATTTTCAAAGAGTGGTGCAACCAGAAGATTATACTTCTCCATGATGTCTTCCCCAAAATCTGAGCAAGATGGGCATCTCGGTTCTGTAGATTGTGAATCGGCGCCATCTTCGCTTTCTGAGCCGTTTTCTTCAATTATTAACTCTTTGTCATCGTAGCTCTCTGGATTAAATTCAACTGCAGTCCCACCACTGCCCATATTTCCCGTATTTATAATTCGGATAAGTTTATCTAGATTTTCAAGGTTTGCTTCTGGACGAGCCTTAGAACTTGAAGGAATCGTCCTCGCAATAACTAAATTTAGAAATAAATTAGGGCTGAGGGAACAGCTCAAGACCTTGTCGAAACGAGTCAATGAATGACTGGTCCCGACAAGAATTGAAAGTCCTTGTAGTAAATCACCTATATTATCACCAAGGAGATGGAGCCCCAATATTGTTATTTCTTCTGTTGCATTCAACGTACACAACATTTTAACCCTAACCTCCGTTTGTGGAAATAATGTAAAATGTGAGTCTCTGGGAGTCTCAGCTGTTTCATAAACATATATCTTTTGATGGTTTTCACTCTCCTCATATAATTGTTCTGCTAATGCTTCTGTCAGTCCCACGCAACCGTATTCACGTGTAGCTAGGATAACTTTCGGAATGGATGCGTGATTGATCCTCTCTGTGCCGTAGTTAAAAAGCCGTTCTATCAAGTATTTAGCAGACTTTTGCGAAAACGAATCTGAAATTGGTTTGCCTTCAGCGATCGATCCGATTGCAAAAACATTAGGATTACTCGACCGGTCAAATTCGTCTACAATTATGTGGCGAGACTTGCTTAGTTTTACTTTCATATTGGTCAGCCCCAAGTAGCTGGTCTGGGGAACTAGACCGAAATCAAAAGCGACTGTATTGAACTCCCCGAAGAACGGCTCTCCATCAGAAAACAAACCTTCAACCATTTTAAAATTTTTATTCGTGGATGTAATTCTTAAAATTCTGCAATCATCAATAAATATGACTCCTCTGAGTTCCATGCATTTCCGAATTTCTCCGACAAATGATTTCTCGTAATTTTGACAGCCGTGCATCCCAGATCCGATAACAACAGTCACATCAAACTCGCAAGCATTCAGTATTCCTGCAACTTCTATACAGGTTGCCGAATCCCCAATGATGAGTGTTTTTTCTGGATTTACATTCATCAAGAGCACTTCTTGAATATGTAATGTATGCTCTTTCAGGCCAATTATGTCGGTGGGTATTCTCGGTGCAGAGCCAGTTGCGATCAAGTAACAACGCCCTTTCACCACTCGGCAAGTCTCATCATCCTCTATGATATTAAGTAATCCGTCGTATGTGAATTTTGCTCTTCCAGTAACCTCTTCGTACTTGCTTAAAACTATTTTCTTGTTGAAGAAAGACTTCTTTGAGTTGTCGCGTGTAATGGATGAAATATCTTTCCAGTTAAGACGAACTTTATTAGTATCACAGAAGCCATATCTGTACCCGAGTCTGATCGTTTCAAACATTTTTACTGAGCTCTGCATTACTCTAATCATGCAGGGGACGGATGGTTTTTCGTTCAGAGAGAAGTCGACTAGTAGCAATTTTTTTGAATATTTTTCTGCTCGCTTGCAGGCAAACTCTGCTTCAAAAGTACTGCCAATGATAATCATATCGTATTCATTATCTTCCATCTGCTCTTTGTTGGGAATCATTGTCTCGGGAATAATTCTGGAATAAATAAAATTCTCCAACTCATAGATGTTTTTGTATATTGCATCTTCAAAAATGACAAACGGAGGATTGGCGAAGGCTTTTAATTCGCACTCGTAAAATTCCTTGGTACACTCATTAGCATTTAGAATTCTTGTGCTTATTAATTGGAATGGTTCATGTAATGTTGAAAGCAGTGTCATCATTTCTTGGTGTTTCGTTAAACCGTCTTCGTAGATTATTATAAAAACTTTATCGTCCAATAGTCTTCTAAGAATAATATTTAGGCTATTTATATCCACAACCGTGTTTTGAACTAGGCCTTTCAAACTTTCTCTCCATGATCTGTAGTACTTCTGGCGGAATGGATTTTTGAACTTGTTAATTAAGCTTTTGTCAAGACGTAAAACATTAAAAAACTCTTCCTCTTCTGCAAATAGTGCATCTGAAACATTGTCAGCGTTCACAGATTCCTCGGGTGTTGCAGTTCCCTCAGAGTCCTGACCTGTCTGTCCTTTGTTTTCGCCAAGCATTTCAGAAGGGTTTTCCATGATTTCTGGTCTTCTTGTTTGCTTTCTATTGCTTCAGCATCACCTCCTCTAACGTCAATAAGAGAATATGAGTTGTTTTTTTTTACATTAGTATCTGTTATTTTCATTTTTATTAGTTTCTGTGTTTTGTCCAAATTACCCATAATTTTCATTTAGAACCATCATGGAAATAATGGGCAGTGTATGTTCGTGCTGAAGTGTAGTAGAGACTAAAAAAGTAATAAACCAACCTCAATTTACTAACATATGTTATATGCATAACTTTTAGTTTAATATTTGCCATGAAGCCTAGAAACACTTCTCTGTGATACATGCGTCCTAGGCGTTCAAAACTACAGGAAAACTCAAGGTAAAGTCAAGCCAACTTGCCACTTCCGAGTTTCAAATATGTTTTGATTAATTGAGATAATTACAGATATGCGATGAATATTTTCTAATCAAATTAATTTAAAACAGCTCCTTTTAGACACTGCAAACCTCTCTATTTACGTCTCTCCCTAAAACCAAAATGAGTGTGCGTGCAATATCCGACAGGTCAGAAACCTGGGTTAGTACAGTACTAGTCGAAAGTATGTTCTGAATAAGTCGTTGGTGCCACTCTTATTTGCTTTTAGGTAATTATAATTCAAAATTTTGAATGTTTGAGATTAATGATTAGCTATAAGAATGTACCTTACATTTGTTTATTATATCATATAGAGTTATCAAACAATGAAATTCCTGGAACATTTTATGGCAGCTTTGTAGTTTCTGTACTTGACTGACTTGTTCACAGTAAAAAATTGCATGAATACTGTTATCCTCTATTTGTAATTTTTCAAATAATATCACTTAGTATCTTTGATCACTAAATAACATTGACTTGGCAGCACCTGTGATACACTGACTAACCTCTGTTATTCTAAAACATAGATACATACACTCGGATTCATGTAACATCATATAAGACGAAGGAGTAAAATTGTTAAATGGATTGAATTACCCCCAAAGAAATATGATCAATTTGTCAAAAATTCATTGATCAGAACTTTATCTAAACCTTGATAGTTTCTGAAACCATCTGAAAGATTACTATTTCATCAATTCAGTTAAGTAGTAAGAAGAAAAAAAAATTATTTCGGACCAAAAATTGGTTTTTACACAAAATATAAAAATTAAAAGTAAAAAAGTTGAAAAAAAAAATAAAAACTAGAATAAAATATCTTAGTATAGTGGTTAGACTTGCGGCACTGGCCGTTCTCTCCCTCATGTCATTGTAGCTCAAAGTCATAGAGCATTATATAGCAGATTACAAGATGTATGTACTATCTTACAGAATGTAATAAATAAATAATTTTTAAAAAAAGTACAGTGGAGGTCGCAGCCTTTGCTTGACCAGAGTCCCAATGTTGTAGGTGGCTGCAGCGGGGCAGTATGAGAGTAATATAAAAATATATATATTTATTTAATACTAACCTTGTTTCGCTTTTAATACTTATCTTTAATGAAATACTTTTCTTTGAGCAAATATTTTATAATTTATTTCTGACAGGATATAAAGAAATAAATCCTGAGTAGACATTTACTTTCACTGCTTAATAGTTCATTGAAGGCAAATATTTTTCGATCTAGTCTCCCCCCAACCATCATGGGATTTCAGACAAAAAAGTACTCTTTCAATCGTTTGTAAACGCAAACCACAAATTTGGTTCATTTTTCAAAAAAATAGGGAGGGCGTGGCGCTTAAATCCTGAGTAACATTTATTAACTTTTCTTCAATGTGAGTTTTTTTTTTTAAATAAATGCTATTGAATATAAATGTTATATAAATGTATTTAATAATTTTTAAGTTCTTTAATACATTCTATACTCTAGCAAGAAGAAGAATATTGATATTTCAATTTATTATTTTAAACCTCACCCCCCCCCCCAACCTTCCGAAAATATTTTAATTAAGAACAATCAAGAACATTTTAACAATTATTTAATTCACTTGTTCTCAACTATTTCAGCCATTAGTGAACCCATTGTTGTATCACGAAAGTTTAGCTCAATTAATGAACTTGATGTCTTGAAGACAGATTGCTCGCATTCTACTTTTATTTATGTATATATATATATTACTCAATAAAATTTTGACTTCATACATTTCCACTCCTATTAGGCTCCGTAATTTCTTCTCCAAAAAAAAGAAAAACCGGCAAAAGCCACATAATAATAAAACATAAAATATATCGAATCCTTACTAAAACAAAACAAAAAATAATTACTGATTATAAACAAGGTTATAAGGGTACTAAGGTAAAAGTGAAGAGATTTAAATACTATTTGTACTGAAAGAAAATGTAAAGATAGTATCTTTAATTTGAACTCTTAGACTTTAGTTTATTATTGTATTATTTATTGCTCTGACATTGTTGTATTATATCATGAGTAACTTATCTGTTGCAAAATTGTACTTCAACATTTCATGATAAATAATTGAAATAAATGGATGGCGAATCTTAGTTAGAGTATCCAGAAGATTACATCAAACAATTTGTCGCGTGGGGGGATTTTCCTACCTGTAAAACTTGAGGAGGAACCATCTCTCGTAACTTGTGGTCTAGGTAGGCGTAATCTTGGCAGAGGTGGTTGAGGCTTGCCTGTCCGGCTCGCGTTTCCAAGCAGACGTCCTCAATTAAATTTCGTAATTACACATTTGGCACCCACGTTCGGACAAACACTACCTACACAAAGGCACTCGAGAATAAAAGGTGTTCGCTCCACAGGCCAAGGGAACGCATTTCAGCCGAGAGAATATCACTCCTGACAGTCACATTGGATTTATCAAGTGTCGGACACCATCCAACAGTTCCAATAATATTTATTGACAAACGGCACCCGATTCAAGCCACTGTCATCTCCGCTTAGTGCTTGCGCTTGAGAATAATGGGAAGTGATGTAAGGAATTTCGCTAACAGGTGCAAATATCTAGAACACATATTTAGAACTGTGTGGGAGTGTCTTTTACAGACTACTTCTTCTTAGCTGAACAATGTTAGACCTTCCATATTCAGTGTCCTTTTAGCTAGAATTCATGTAGTCAACAGGACATTTGAAGCTGAAATTCAATAAATCCATTAATCATAATTGTCAACCTTTATCTTCTATTCTTCAAAAACAAACCAAAATGTCAGCAACTCGGTTTTTATCTGCTCTTATAATTTATAATAATAATAATAATAAGAAATAATTAACTACAAATGATGGAGGGATTGTGGTTTTCTTTAAATGACTAAGTATTGCTAATTTTTTTTTTCTTCAACGAACAAAATGGATCCGAACAATGGTCATGGGAAAGAAGCTAAAATCCAATATCTTTGTTAACATTTTTGGATATATGTGTGTAAGTGTAATCCAAACGGTCAATATATATTTGCTCTTTACATCCAGATTTATTAAATCTTTAGATTTATGCAAGTTTGGTAAAAATTAAAGAAATTTATCTCAAATATCGAAAAAAACCTTTAATCCCAGTAACCAATATAAGTTTCTCGTGGTATGTGTGTGTGTTATTTACGTATCAAATTTATCAAATTTTATTTTTGATGTCTTAAATAAAAACCTAAAATTTCTTGGCATTCGGAGTAATATAGTTTCTTATGACTGAACATTTTAAATTTAGTTTTTGAAAAGTAGAAGTTTTTACAGCTGCCATTGACAAAGAATAAATCTCAATAAGTTGTCAAGATGTACCTCCTCGTTTTTATTTATGGCTCGAGAAGAAAATAATTGAATTCCTGTGATTGTCTTAAGATGAACGACTGATACAAGTTATTGCAAAGAGATAGACATCAAGATATATATTTTATTTACAATCAATATATGAACGTCCAGTATTAATTTCAAAAATTATACATAACTTTTAATCCTATAACCCAATTTTAAAAGTTTTGGTTCGTTTTATTTACATATTATTCAGATTATTTACATTTCGCTAAGTTATGACGAAATTCTTTGGTTTAAAGGAACAAATACGTATTTGTAGAGTTTCATTGCGGTAAGAAAAATATTAAATCCGAGGAAGTCATTTGTTCATTTCAAGTGAAACCCCATTCCCAGTAGCCCAACTTTTTTTTTCTAAGGCGATTACTACTTTCTTTTTCTGCGCGCTAGACTCCGTTTACAGACACGCAAACTATTTAAACGGCAGATCCAGGAAGACGGAATGGAATTCTACATTGAAACGTGGAAAGTGAACGTTAGAGATTACCAAAATTATTATTTTGCTCCATTCATTAGTTATTTTATTTAGAAAACAATAAATCATTAATCCCAGAAGTCATAAATATGACTGCAGCCCGTTTTCGCTGTGTAACTAATAAATATTTCTTTTATTAATAAATAATTGTGTATTTGTGTATGTACCACTGAAAGAAAACATTTTATGTATTTGTATAAGCACATACAAGTATACTTCCTGTGATAGATTTATTACAAATTTCGCGTTGACAGGCGGTAATATATCGAAGACATGACTGTTTCTAAAATAGAAATTCCCCCCACGTCGCAAACCAAAAGTGTATGCCAGCTTGCTTTTATTTATAGCTCGAGAAGAGAATCATGATTGAAATTTTGTGATTGTCAAGTTGATGAACTACTGAAACTAGTTGTTTTAAAGAGGCAGGCATTGAATACGTATGTACATAAAAGTTACATAGGTAGTCAAAGACACATTTTTTGGCCGGGGATTGCAAAATGTCGACTACTGGCCGAAAAAGTATTTGTACGCGTCGATTCTAATAAGAATCTAGATGGTTATACTAAATCATTATTTAGATAATAGTGTAGGATTCCTCCAATTACTGATCATATTCTATTTGAACAGCTGCTGTCATCAGACAATCTGCAACTCTTGGAAGAAACAATATTTGCCCCTATCAGCAGATTTAAATGTCAGTGATCTCATTTAGTATTGCTGGCGTTAGAGGGACTAAATGGCCCGACTCATGCCCCTGACTTCATACTTATCTCTCTACCCGTGCGAGATAGCAACCACTTCTTAGGTAGAGTGGCCTTCCTTCAATTTCTTATGTGGCTCTTCATTCTACAAAAAGGCTTTTTATATTAGCGTGCTATAAAGAGCTAGTAAGAAATTTTCTTACTTTCTTCGAAAGTTGTTTCGATTACTCAACTTGTGAAATTATCCTTCGTTTCTTCAATCAAACCTACATATGAGAAGGATTAAATATGATTCAATCTATGACATATTTGATCATATTTAATGTTTTTCAAAGCAAGGAATAGGGAAGAATATGTATGTTATAAATAAGAACAGGTGGGCGAAAGAGTGTAGCGAAGATACAAAAAGAAAAAAATTACATTGAGCATTAAATTTTCGGGGAGACTTCGCGTCCTTTGTCAGGGAGGAGGAAGAGAGATTGCGTCTCGCTCCTCCCGTGTATATGAGTAGATGTGTGTGTGTAAAATTTTTTAACAAATCATACATATATATAATCTAGAACGGATTTGTTTTACTATATAAAAATGAATTGATCTTAAATTTAAAANGCATTTCTTGTATTAATTATCTACTTGTCTTAAATATGTGTATATATCAATTTCTTTAATATATCTCCTCATGAGGGATTTTAATATTTTTCTTCTCCAGAAAAAGTATCAAGATATCTTTAAAATGTACATTTTTTCTATATTATAATAAAGTGTTGTAACAAATAGGAAAGTCCATACTTTGTACAAAATTCTTTTATTACACAGCTGAGCGCTTTTTGGATTTACCTTCTCATCGTCGGAGATCAAAAATTTTCCAGTTTAGATGCAAGAGAAAGACTGTCTGTAGTATCTCTTGCATCTAAACTGAGAGATTCCTCAGTCCCGACGATGAGACCATGGGTCCCGAAATCGCTCAACTGTGTGATATAATAATTAAGAGGTAAGGATTTTTGAATTTATAGTACGCATAGTGTGCTTCTTATTAATTATAACACAAGGCGAAGACATTCTCTTTCAAGCATGGGATAAATAAATAAACATATAGAATTCTTCGCTCAAAATAAAATTTTGCTGCCTCCATCGTTCCTAAATTTGATATCCCCTTTATATTGTAATTCAAAAATTGTTTGTGATTATTCATTATAAAAGAGTAAATTGATTTCGACCACATAACCAATTTTCTTTTTTAATTACAAGCACCAGCTAAAACCTAACGATTTATTTGATCCAGGCAATTTTCAAAATCAAAATCAAATTTGTCTATCGCATGGAACTATACGACGGTCATTTTTAAAGAATGTTCCGTTTTTCATGGATTGATTTGGTAAATTTTTCTTTAAGATATCTTACTATTCCAAATTACAGCCTGTAAAAATAATCAAGATATTTCAAGTTTTAGAATTAAAAATATTATCATTGCTCTTGCTTCAATTAGCTAGTATAATAAAAGTAAATAGAGCAATTAGCTACAATTTATATGTCAGATTTTCAAAATTTACCAATACGAATAAGATATTACAGCATCTTTGGCTTATTCCATAGCAGAAGGTATATTATACCACTAAAATATTATGAGTATGCTATGTTAAGACTAATCTATAACTATTGATTTGCCATAGATAAAATAACTTAAATATAAATTATTTATACTGAATATAATCAAATTATTTACCACTGGTGATGAGCGCTAAGTATTGAGGGCTCAATTCGCTAGCTTACAGTTAGCTGTTTACATGAGTAAAATCGTTTACTGAAAGTCTGTATTTGAGTACAAGTAAGAAATTCTTTAATTATACAGATAATTAATAGTTTAATTAATAGAGTTGTTTAAGGAAAACGTGTTTGTTCTCCGGAGGTTTAGGGCTACCCTATCATTAATTTAACTTCTGTATAGAAATTCAAACAATGACGTATATAACGTGCATAATATTAGAAAAGGTTACATTTAGAATAAGTTTGTAGCCTAATCATTACCTGCTTTGTATTTGACAGTCTTTGAGCTGGGCAAATTTAAGATTTCTTTTGAGGGTCCTCAATTACTTTGACACAGCAATCTTTGAAGATTTCCATATTGGCGCGAGCTGCGAATGGACAAAGTGTTCTTTCCATATCTTTGAAGAACTACATCGGCTCATCAGGAGTCACCTCGCTTCTCCAAAAGCAGAATATTTTAACCTCATCATCTCATCACCAAGTGATGATGGAAAGTTATATTTGTGACATATAGACAGGGACATCTGCTTCCGTCATTGAGATATGCTTATTGGGCGTGAAGGGTAAATCATAAGGGATAAAGAAAACGGAAAAAGCGCTTTTTCAGAAAAAAAAAATCAACAAAAAAACCTATGACTATGTCATAACATATTTCTAGGAATAGAAAACAGTATCAGTTTAATTCTGCAGTCTGCTATATGACCATAAACCACCCTCGGAGATCATCATATACATCATTATTACCCTCATAATGACTTACAAGTTAAGTCGAAACTTCGGCAAAATTAAAATGATTTCCCAATGATTTGGGAGTATTTAATTCTGGTTTAAACCCTGACTAATGTCTCCAGCAGAAAAGTGAATCTTTATAATAAAAAAACAATCGATTCGACAAATTTGTATATTGCAAAAATAAATAATAAGTGAAATATTTGTAAACTATAATTTTTGATTTTTCAGAACACTTATTTTCTTTAAGTTTTTGCAGAATAAATATAATGTTAATTTATTTCATAATTTTTTAGTACCATTCATTCTCCAAATTCTATTCCTAGAAATATGTTA
>KZ808232.1:202047-231359 GCA_000696205.2 Oncopeltus fasciatus
TATATATGCGATAGATAATTGTTCTATAATAGTAGTATCCTTTCAAATGGTTACTTATCTCTTCTAGTGTGTGGTATCCACATGAAAATTATTTTCGTAGGTAAAATGGGATATATGTAATTTTGAGTGGAAATAAACATTGATTGTTATTATTAAAATTGCAACCTTATCAAAATAATTTTCTACATGAGGATGTAAGTCAGAAATCGCATAATATATATTCATGGAACAAATTTAATCGATCCACCTTCGGGTTCTATGACCTATTATGTATACCATAAAATTAAATAAAATGTTTTTGGAAGTCTTCAAAAATATATGAAGACAAAATACTTAAATAAACATAAGTTATTCCATAGTTAACTAAACACTATATTAGCATAGCTAATATTGAACACAATAATTTCTTCAGTTCCCCAAATAGATCTGAAAATAAAACTAAAGGAAAAGATGCTTGGAATCAGATATTTTTATATGGCTAGCCTTATCTTTCATAAGGAGATAAGGTTAGCCATATAAAAATTTGATTTTTTGGACCGAACCCCAACTAAAATCATCTTATCTTTCATATCTTAGAAAAAGGGGACTTAATGATAAAGAATTTTGATAACTGACGAAATATTGAAATATTCATCAATATATCGAATTAGTGAAGTTTTCAATGCAAATAATTAAGTAGAAATTCAGATCATAACTGCTTCTATGAATCTGAATTATTATTAAAATGATAATAAATATTGCTTACTGTATGAATGGTTACAATTTTTCGTTATTAACATAATATTATTATTATTGTTCGTCTATAACATAGTTTTATATTCATTAATATTATTTGAGCGATCCTCTCCTCCCATCCTGATTTGAAAATCGCTTCTAACAATTTACAAAACCACCTTGATGCTATTCAGCAGTGGTTCAGTAAATGGAGAATCAAAATAAATAAGTCCAAATGCACACAAGTAAATTTTAAATTAAGAAAAGATTCATCTAATAAAGTTACATACAATAACATACCTATACCTCTCTCTGATTCGGTCCGTTACCTAGGGTTCGACCTTGACTCACGACTCAACTGGAATAAACATACTAAAATCAAACGACTATAACTCAACAGACGCCACGGACTCTTATACAGCCTTATAAATAGGCGCTCACAGCTCACATTAGAAAATAAACTGACCATCTACAAGACCATTATACGACCAATCTGGACCTACGGNTTTCTACATAGGGATGTATGTCAGAAATCGCATAATATATATTCATGGAACAAATTTAATCGACCCACCTTCGGGTTCTATGACCTATTATGTATACCATAAAATTAAATAAAATGTTTTTGGAAGTCTTCAAAAATATATGAAGACAAAATACTTAAATAAACATAAGTTATTCCATAGTTAACTAAACACCATATAAGCATAGCTAATATTGAACACAAAAATTTCTTCAGTAGATCTGAAAATAAAACTAAAGGAAAAGATGCCTGGAATCAGATATTTTTATATAGCTAACCTTACCTTTCATATTTTAGAAAAAGGGGACTTTATGATAAAGAATTTTGATAACTAAAGATATATTGAAATAGTCATCAATATATCGAATTAGTGAAGTTTTCAATGCAATTAATTAAGTAGAAATTCAGATTATAACTGCTTCTATGAATCTGAATTATTAATAAAATGATAATAAATATTGCTGACTGTATGAATGGTTACAATTTTGCGTTATTAACATATTATTATTATTCGTTAATAACATAGTTTTATATTCATTAATATTATTCGTACAAAATTTGCGAAATGCAGAAATAAATCTTCATTCGGGATATTCGATTGAACAGATCAGTGATTTACATTGTGTCTTCAAAATGGCAGGGATAAAGGCCTACACAGCTCTTGAGGTTCGATCCCCTAGACGTAGGAAGATTTCCTTTATTGGTGGCATGGCCAGTCCAGTGCGTCATCCAAGTCTTGCGGGTTTAGTAGGCCGTCCTCGGGATTGTGCTCAGACTAGTTCTGTCAGCTGATGGTTGTCAGCCATGCTAAAAAATTAGAGGTACAAATATCTCTCTAATATTATGTTATTTTAACTTTTGTGTAAATTCACTATAAATCTATAGTAAGTGGAATTATTAGATACATCATGCCTATAGGATAATATTTTCTGTTCCTAATTGTACAAGTGTTGTTTTTTTTCGAATTAGGTGATATTCTCTGGCAGATTACTTATTTTAAAAGTACTGAATAATCGGTATATACTATTAAAAAAAAATTCCTGCTGCATAATAATGAATTTTTACATCGATGGAATAGAGATCGAAGTTATCCGTTAACGGTCTATAAAACTATACATACGCCAGTCAATGACTAGAGAGTTATATTCTGTGGCACCATCCAGCATTTTAAAGTCTCACTTGCAAAATCGTAGTTATACCATTCATCCTTAAGCCTCATTTCTTTTCCCATAATTTCGCCTCACAACACCCAAATTGATTTATTACGTTTCTGAAGCCATCTTTATATCCTTCATTGCTACTCAAACTATCAACTTCATATGGCCCCCTGCTCTACTAATGCACAGTTAAAAATGGTAATTTAGAGAAGTTACTTTGTTGGCATACTCTGTTACAAGCATAAAAGTATTTTATTACTATATCCACAAGCATCAGGACAATAAAAGTAGCACACATGCTGGAGTTAAAATAAAAAATTCAACACATATGAAAATACATTAATTTAAAAAAAATTTTTATAAAAATGTTCTAAATCATAAAAATTTATATTTTGAATCAATTTAATAATAATATATGATTAGATATTTGAATCAAACGAATTCCAAGAAAAAAATTCAGAAATTAATAATCAGTATCCTTAAAAATATCTTTAGTTTTTACTGCAATTCATTCAATTATATTTGTATTAAATTATTTACTTCTTTCCCAACCTATTTTATAGTTTTTTTATCTTCATCCATTGATCATCTACTTCATTTTGTTTATGATTTATAATCAAAACCTGTCAGAAACTTCGTCTTTAAATGTTTGCTAATTAATTAATTATAAAGGTTATTTAGCATTTCTAGTTTCAGAAACTAAATTAAATATCGAACATTGCAATTAATAGCAAATTTTCTTAATTTAAATGTAGGTTATTGCACTTTATATCAGTACTTATTAAAATAAATAATAGAAGTATTAATATCTTACTTATGGGAAAACTTTTCTAACGTGGATACATTTATTTTTGTGGTGGGAAAACTACCATGCAATAAATAATCTTATAACAATATTTATATTTTAAAAATACAATCTTAAAAATTACAAACTGTCCAGTGAATTATTCATAGTTGTTATTTATTTTCATCCCTAATTAAAATATAAAATTTATTAAGTAAAGAAATAATACTCTTGATAAGAAAATATATATATGAAAATTTTCCATATCGAATAAAGATCTTATCTAATAAATATCTTACAAGATATAATACGTTTTCTTTGATGCGTTCTATAGAACCGTTATTGTCGAAATATCATGCACGTCTATGAAAACATACTTCTATGTATAAATAAATAAAACTTAAAGAATAGGTATGGGGTTGGGAATAGCTTCTGAGATTGCACTGTTTAGTCAAAAAATAGAATAATATAGAAAAATGGAGTTGTTTATAATGTTAAGAAGCAGAATAAGAGAAATTGGGGTTATGTATGACTGGAGAATACAGATTGGAAATCGCATGACAAAAATGTAACTATCTGTAAACCATTATTTATATTTAAAAATGTATCTAATAATATATTTATTTATGTAAACTTAATGTGATCTCATTTTTGGGTTTCTTTAGTCCAGCCTTCTCACTGATTTTTATCGAGTTTTTTTTTTTTTTTTGAATTTTACAAATTTACTTCATGTACTAAAAAAAACACCTGCAGGATAGAACCAACTCGTAGAAACCGAAGGCAGTTTACAAGTGCAGGATACTCTAAGGTTTTCACATTTATTTAACAATCGCTTACTATTGAAAAAATACTTCAAATAAAATGTCTCTTGAGAAGTGCATTAAAGGTGAGCGAAACTTACTTAAAGTTTAAGAAAAGTTTTACCAATAATCCTAATCTTATTTACTGCTCAAGCACTACTTAATATTGGAAGGGATTACTTTCACTTACAATTAAAAAAAATTATAAATTGATTAATTGAAAAATTTTATATACAAATACTTTATTTGNTTGACCGAACCACAACAAAAAAACATCTACTAATAGTTCTCTTATACCGTTATTTGTTCTATAGTGTAATGCTCACTTGTTACGTGTTCTATATTCAATTCATTCATTGATACAATGACATACACATACAGATCCTTTGATTCTGTAACTGCCTGAATATGTAGAATGACGTTTTATGGATTATAATAGGTTCCACTGACGGAGCTTGGAACCTAGAACCCCTGATTTTTTGTTGACAATTCAAGCTCACGGATCAAATCATTTCATTTGGTTTGAGTTATTAAGTGGGGTTCACTGGTAGATAGATAGAAGAAATGGTGGATCAAACATGGAGCCCTCAGAATGTTAACAGTCAGAACTATCATGAAGTACATTGTCCATGTTTACCAATATTTCTTCCGGTTTCAACAGTGTCTTGGAGTTTTTAGGTACCAAGCTTTCGCACATCGTGTGGTGGCTTCTTCAGGGCTGAATGGAGAATGAGCCACGATTGAACCCGGAAGAAGTATTAGTAAATATGTCTGTGGACCGTGGAAGCCTACATGAACATCTTACATTGCCAATGTTTAAAGGTGGAGTCAGTATAGGATTTCCATTGCTATGAGAAACTGGTTGACCCTTAACTTTTTGGAAATACCTTTTGTTTTAGTAAAATTTGTTTTCTCTCCACAATGTGACTTTTGCAGCTTCGAGGGCTAAAACAAAGCAAAAAACAAAACACAGTTCACTTTTGATAATACAAGGAGCAGAACTTTGTCTAAGAAATAAGTGTGAGAGTACATAACAATTCTGTTTAGTTTGTTTCAGTAATTTCATCTAATATATAATTTAATATCTTTAACATGTAGATAGTCCTAAGTATTTAATGAGCAATATTACTTTTGCTACGTCATCAACTGTAAACAGGACTGACAAGACTCTATGGCAAAATTATATATACAATATATTCTCACATATGTTATAGTTAGTGAATCAAAATAAGAGTAATGAAATAATAGTCGAGAAGTATATTTTCTTACATAATTATAATAATTTCTTTCTAGAACATATTAAAAATAAAAACTTATTTAAAAACCAATGAACGTGTAATTTTTACGTTCGAAAAACTGTAAAATTGGCAAGTTTCAAATTAGACTTTATTTTAATACATTTTTACTTAATAAAAAAATTATGTTTAGGAAATTGGATAAGAGCAAAGGTAAAATAATACATTTTCTTCTTATGCAGTATGTGTCATAACGAGGAAAAATTTTGGTTTTAGTGTAATTTGAGGAGAGATTACTTATAGAGGTATAGGGGTCACAGAGCTGACGAAGGGAGAAGTGACAGTGTCAGGATTTCAAGAATGCAATGTACCAAATTAGCTGATGCACTTACTGTCCAAATGTCAGAAATAGTCTTGAGACAAAGCTTCAACTTCAAAGAAGAAAGGATATTAGACACGGGACTGGTTATCCTTGAGGTATGTTTGTTGATCGCCTCTTCCACACGGGGGAAGAAATAAATTGAATTCTACACGAATGTACGAAACTGTACTTAAGAGCCAAATAGACGGAGAGCGGTGCCAAATAGGCTGGTTCTCGAAAGGATTCATCCTTATAGCTCACGGAAATAACTTCCGAATAGGAGGCACATTTCAGAGACGCTAGGAGGCTAGGAGTGCATTCCACGGCCTGGCAAGCGCACCCCGGGCGTGTCGCAGTTAGGCAGGGCGAAGGAATCTCTCGAAGGAAGCATGGTGGTCCATCACCTAGGGGATTTGGCCGATGTCCGGACACGTTTTCCCGAGAAAACCCTGTCAGAGCCGCGTAGAAATAATCTGTTATCGAACCCCTCAAGTGTTGCTCTTCTTCAGTCCGAGACGACGAGTATACGAATCCTTTGTTCTCCCTGCCATTTATTTTAAGGTGTGATGCCTGTCTGAGCCTTTTGTCTCACTTTTAAATAATTTGGCGAGACTCACCGCCTCCCAGGGCGCCCCGAATATAAGCGATCTCTAAGACGGCAGAAATGACTTGCAACTCGAGAACTACGGTTATATGAGAATCTATCCGTGAAAATTGATTGAGAAGCGTCTTTATATAACCAACAAAAATCCTGCTTATACTTAGCAAATTTCTCAGAATACATGCATATAGATATCAGTTTTTAAACTTTCCATGGCATGTAATCCCCCACTCTTATTTATTATTTATTTTATTGATGAACAAACTTATCTAGAGTCTCATTACTCTCAAAGACACATCACGCCAACCTCAGCGAAGAAATATTTCGTACTTGCTATTGATTTTTAAAGTAATCCACCAGTTTTCATTGGTCCAATTTAATATAATAATTATAATATATATTGTCAGTTAAATCAGGAAAAATATTGAAAAAATTTTCTAACAATTTGCAATAAGCACGACTTTAATAGGTAAGTTCCTTCGGAATTGTCTAAAAGTTGGAAATAGTCCACTCCTTATTTTGAATCGTACAGAGAGCTAGAAAAAAATTCTCAACCGGGAATCGAACCCGGGTCTCCCACTTCCTGGGCGGGTATGCTACCAACTACAACAACGGGGGAGTTGAAGATAATTTCAGATTCCCCGTACTTCACTACGACCCCACTTTTTAACTTGGCAAAAATTCTCATTAAGTATAAATTGACTTTCCATAAGATTGGTGTCATATGAAGATTAACTAAGGACAAGAGGAGGGTTAAGAATAATGACAACTCATTAGGTTTGTATTTTCTGATATAAAATATTTATATTCTAAACTTTCCGCTTAAAGCTAAATTTAAAATTAATTGTTTTCTAGCATTAAAATTTTAAATTTTATTTTTTTATACTCTCCAGGCTGGACATTTTCTTTCGATTTTTCGTTGAGAGCTGCTAATGAAATTAAATAATAGCTTTTATAGTCAGTTTATCCCGTATTTTTCGGCATCAGGATGGTTTTACTTACCTTCAAAACTTCTGAGTGATTCATTTTCTGGAAACCGTTATTCTTTAAATCATCCAGATAACGGGTCGTTAAAGTAGTGCCGATCTAATCCAAAGATGCTGTGTAGAACAAACTAATTTTAACGAAAAATAAAAGTCAACTCAGTACCATGGGTTTTTAGAATAGAGTGGTTCTTGAAGAAAGCCTTTATGTCATCTAGTAAAAGAAAATATGATTGACGAAAAAAAATATTGATTTATAATGGTATGCTTTTATATTTACTTAGATAAATATTTGTAGAGGACAGAAATACAAAAACTTGTTTGATAAGTTTGGCTATCTCCAAAGCCCCGTAAACTTTGCCTCATTGATCAGATGATTATTTTACAGTAAAGTAGGTATTGTATTTGTTACTCCCTAATGGAAAGACCCTATAGCCAATATCCAAGTCAAATAACAATAATATAAATTTGTAAAGAGAATTAACACTTTTCGAAGTTTCTTGTAGTATATTAGTGTTAGCTGAGGAATGTCTCGGACGTGGTATCAGATCCCCGACTGTTGCCGACACCGTCGACAGGGCGAGGAGTGGCGCTGAGACAGCCCGAACTGCTGCACGGTCCTCGACCTTCGGAGCTGTTTACGCGCCCTTCGGAGTTGCAAGGTTTCAGACTTCGTCAGCCGTTCCTAGGACGCCCCATTCAAGCCCTCATTTCCACCGTCGGAGTAAGCTGTGCATAAATCACAGCTTAACCTTGCAGGCACCGGCAATAACACCCAGTATTTCACGGAGCTCCGGTTAGGTCAACCTATATTCCTTCATGTGGAAAATATAACTTCATTAATCAATCTCCTTATTTTGGACTTTTTAAAGACATTTTACAGGATACGGATGGGAAAAAATAACTTTTTCCTCCATTCCCAATCATAATTTTCTCTTAACACTTATAATTAACGAAGATAACGGACGATTATTCAATTTGCTCCTATTGTAAACCGCCCTCTTCCCTCTCATTAAATATCTACAAAAACCGTATTCTTTTGGCAATTTGCAAATTAAAGCACAAATATGTAATTTAGTTTTATATTATAGGTAGATCAGAGATAAATTTCGAATTCGCTAAAGAAATACTTCATACAAATAATAAATCATATCAATATTCATGGACGATATGGGACCAAATCTTTCACATCTCTAAAAAACCAAAAAAATATGGTTTTCTGTAAAAATAAGTAGCAGCAATAGAAGCTTTTATAAAATTCCCTCTTATTTTAAAAGTAATATCTCTGCAAAGTAAAATATATATTTACCGTTTCTTCTTCCGGGTTGGACCGTGTCAAGTTATTGTTATTTGCCGAGCTTTCGCACATCATGTGATGGCTTCTTCAGGGCGGAAAAGAGAATGAAAGTTGTTGAAACTTGAACATCTAACCAACCTGTACGGGGAGGATGTTGTTCTGAGAATGAACACAACTCTCATTCTCTTTTCAGCCCTGAAGAAGCCATCACATGATGTGCGAAAGCTAGGCAACTATCAACAACTTGACACGGTCCAATCCGGAAGAAGAAACGGTAAATACATCTGACGACCATCGAAGCCTACGTGAACAAAAGTAAAATATATGCAATTTTTAGTGCAAGGGAACAGAATAAAAACTGTTAAAATTTACGTTGGATTAAATACCACAAAAAAAAAATTAGTAAAATATGTTTTTTTTCTCAAATCTTTAATTAATTTAAAGGAAAGATTAAAAAATACTTTAAAAAATAAGATACTAAATAATTATAGATTCAATCAGATTTTCTATGGAACGAACAGCTATTTTCAAAACAGAAATAATTTGTGTTATTATAATTAATTTCCTCTAAAAGAAATCGTTTATTTCAAACTTTAATGCGTAACAAACTTTTATTTAAACAAGGTTTCTGTCAATTTTAAAATACAAAATATTACTTTAAAAATATCACGGATTAAGTAATTATAATATGCAATACCTTTTAATAATGAGCTTGTTGACACGAATAAGCCACGAATATTGTAGCCTTTGGGTAGGATTTTAATGATTCTAGGTAAGATATTTTTGATTTCTTGGATCAAGCCTTAAGATTTATTTAAAACTACTCTTAATACTGAGTACGTTTGGTTATAAGCTCTTAGTATTATAAATCTTTTACAATTTCAAAAATAATATACAAAACATTCAACTTTCAAAAACAATTTTTTTACATATAAATCTGTCCGTTTTTTTCCGGATTTAAGAAAAATATTTAGGATTTATAACAGAAGACCGATCCATAAAAATACTAAGGTATATTTTGGCAAGTGGAAGCGAGGTCGGAGAAAGAAGTCAAATTAAAATTCCCGTCATAACTGAGGCAAACGAAATAACACAATTTTCGAAGACACATGTCTCCCACTGTGACAAAAAATAAAATTCGGCAGAGCAACAATGCCGCCTGGGGAGGGGATGGATCGCGGGCAGTCTTGGACCGGACGGGAAGGCGGACGCGTTCTATTGTTAAACCTTAGTGGTTCTTGGCGGCCGTCTTGGACTGAGCGGTGATGTGCGTCGCGAACTGTGGTGACTCCTGGTGACCTCGGCATGGACTCGCCACAGTCTGAAGGGAGTCAGCCCGTGGAGTTCCAGTTCGAGACCGTGGCCCAGGAGCCCAGACTGCCCAGGCGCCAGCATGAGATCTTGTGCGAACGTGCCCTCTCCTTCATACTCACCGACCTGGGCGTCGACAGAATCCGGAGGCTGAGGTAGGCCCTTCTTTACCCTGATGCATACTTCAGGTGACGCCTACCCAACGGCTTGGCAATCATATATGCAACCATCCTTCTGCAGCTTATAGACCACAACATCGGTTACCAAACAAAAATGAGCCATGAGACCATATTTACCACAAAAACCCACTATAGTAATTGATATATTTTTTGTGTATTATTTATTTTCTAATATGATTCATGTCATAAAGCTTAATACACAAATAAATTATGCACTTTAGGAATTTATTATAAATAATTTAAATTATAAATAAACGAAATAATTGTAAATTTATCAATAAGTTTGATGATACGCTGGTATTAAACATAATTAACACTAAAGAGCCTTAAATTTTGCCTCATGTAATTTCTTCAGCAGCAAAGTAGGTATTGTATTTGTTACTCCCTAATGGAAAGACCCTATAGCCAATATCCAAGTCAAATAACAATAATATAAATTTGTAAAGAGAATTAACACTTTTCGAAGTTTCTTGTAGTATATTAGTGTTAGCTGAGGAATGTCTCGGACGTAGTATCAGATCCCCGAATATGGACCACACCGTCGGAAGGGCGAGGAGTGGCGCTGAGACAGCCCGAACTGCTGCACGGTCCTCGACCTTCGGAGCTGTTTACGCGCGCCCTTCGGAGTTGCAAGGTTTCAGACTTCGTCAGCCGTTCCTAGGACGCCCCATTCAAGCCCTCATTTCCACCGTCGGAGTAAGCTGTGCATAAATCACAGCTTAACCTTGCAGGCACCGGCAATAACACCCAGTATTTCACGGAGCTCCGGTTAGGTCAACCTATATTCCTTCATGTGGAAAATATAACTTCATTAATCAATCTCCTTATTTTGGACTTTTTAAANATATTTTAAAATAAATAAATACTGTACTTTTAACAAAAACATTTATTTTGCAACATCTATTATTAGCTTATTATTAGTCGTGAAAAAATAAGATTCTACTCTAGAATTAGGATCTCCTAATTTACCTTAATAATAAGTTTCCTTGAACTCTTTGACATTAAAAAACTCTATTTCTTTAATAACACCACTTCGGTTTAACAAGAAAAAATAATAATTAGCTTTATTTTAAGTTCTAATTAAAGGTTTCGAATGTAGTAGTGTTTTCATTATTTTAAAATATATCAGGCATTTTTTTCCTAGTAAAATTGATAAAAATATGTGTATTTGATGCATTTTGTCAACCTAAATTCCAAAATTATAACCAAATTACTGTAATAAATACTTTTTTTTTTGTCTCAGGGGGTTTGTGTCGGAGTTCGAATTAAAATATTTTATAGGCTGCTTTCATGAGTTTGTATATGATAATTGCGTTTCATATAACATCTTACTTATTCTCCAGAAATAACTTGCAAAGCACTTCTAAGCTGATAATTCCTTTACATTTAATTTTTCTTGAAAACCGAAATCATCTAGGAATTTTCTCTGTGCAAATACAAATATAGACATGTGCCTTCTTTCCTCCCTAAACTGCTGGTTTAAGTATTTGAAACTGTTTCTTTCTTTGTCCATTGCTTTTGCAAAGTTTTTCATATGTCCTAGCTTAAATTGGAGAGGTGGAAGTATGATCTTTTTGGAGTTAACAAGGGGGGCGTCTCATACATTTGATAATCCCTTGTGGCTGGTAGAAAATAAGTTATCTTATACTGAATGGAGATTTATTGACCGTAAAGATTATTAGTGGATGTTTTTTGTTGGGGTTCGGTCAAGGTAGATCCAAAAGAATACATTTTTTTTTAAATTTTACAATGTAACAAATTTTTACATTGTAAGCCATTTTTAGAGTTATCATTATGGCGAGAGGGGACGTCGTGTCACCAGGATCCCATATTTATGACACTAGATCTACCTTGGATCTATTTTGACCGAACCACAACAAAAAAACATCTACTAATAGTTCTCTTATACCGTTATTTGTTCTATAGTGTAATGCTCACTTGTTACGTGTTCTATATTCAATTCATTCATTGATACAATGACATACACATACAGATCCTTTGATTCTGTAACTGCCTGAATATGTAGAATGACGTTTTATGGATTATAATAGGTTCCACTGACGGAGCTTGGAACCTAGAACCCCTGATTTTTTGTTGACAATTCAAGCTCACGGATCAAATCATTTCATTTGGTTTGAGTTATTAAGTGGGGTTCACTGGTAGATAGATAGAAGAAATGGTGGATCAAACATGGAGCCCTCAGAATGTTAACAGTCAGAACTATCATGAAGTACATTGTCCATGTTTACCAATATTTCTTCCGGTTTCAACAGTGTCTTGGAGTTTTTAGGTACCAAGCTTTCGCACATCGTGTGGTGGCTTCTTCAGGGCTGAATGGAGAATGAGCCACGATTGAACCCGGAAGAAGTATTAGTAAATATGTCTGTGGACCGTGGAAGCCTACATGAACATCTTACATTGCCAATGTTTAAAGGTGGAGTCAGTATAGGATTTCCATTGCTATGAGAAACTGGTTGACCCTTAACTTTTTGGAAATACCTTTTGTTTTAGTAAAATTTGTTTTCTCTCCACAATGTGACTTTTGCAGCTTCGAGGGCTAAAACAAAGCAAAAAACAAAACACAGTTCACTTTTGATAATACAAGGAGCAGAACTTTGTCTAAGAAATAAGTGTGAGAGTACATAACAATTCTGTTTAGTTTGTTTCAGTAATTTCATCTAATATATAATTTAATATCTTTAACATGTAGATAGTCCTAAGTATTTAATGAGCAATATTACTTTTGCTACGTCATCAACTGTAAACAGGACTGACAAGACTCTCCCATAGGCCATATCTAGGTGTATTAAGGGGTAAGGTAACTAAACATATGGTAAAAACATTAATATCGGTTCCTCCCCAGTAAAGAGTAAACAAATACTTACTCTAAAGAAAATAATGTTCGAATACTGGACTTAAGTTATTTTTCTATCGATTTTTAACTACTCATAACAGAGATTTTATTGGACATTTAATGAATTTTCAAATTGTCATTTTCGTTTGTGTCGATTGCCTAAAACTTCATAAGTAATTTTTTTTTTTACTTAGGGAAACGGTTCTATATAAATATAATAAATTAACTTATTTTAAATGTTACCCGACATTTTTTTTTCAGGTAGAAAACTGCTAAAAAGTTTGATAGAATCCTTATGTGTGAAATATTTACATATTCACAGAACAAGAATTAGAAAAAAACTTTCGAACATCAGTTAAGTCATTAAACGGTTCTACAACGGCACATTTTGATAAAAAATCTCTTTATAAAATAAGTTTCAATTTTTGTAGGTTCTACTTCTATTTTTTTTCGGCTAAGACGGCTATTAGTTACAAATTTTTCAATGGGGGGTTTTCAATCAAAAGATTGAAACTAGAAAGTTTGAACATTTCTCCTCCACCTCTACCACCTCGGCAGTTTAGTATCTTATACATGTGTGTGTGTGTGTGGGGCATGTGATATGTTAGTATTATATTACTATTGTATTTTAAAAGAGGAATTTAAAATAACAATATAAAATTATAACAGATCTCATGGTTGTCACTGACTAAGAGTTTGATAATTGGTAATAATATGACATAAAATTAAATCTATTTTTATTTTACAAAATATTAAGTTGCCGGCCATGAACAGAGAATTACTTACGGAAAATACAATTGTTAATTCAGTAAAGCACTTATTACGAGGGTATTTTACACGTTACCAATATCTACAAATCTAATACAAGATTAGTGTTGAGCTGAGAGCAGTCTGGTTAGTATCATTTGAGCTTCTTAATGAGATTCCGTTTCATAATGAAGTAAGAGGCTGGTTCAGACTATTTTAAGTTAGTCGCTAATTCTCTTTTCAGCGAATTACCTTAGGGGTAGGAGCTGTGTGCCCACTACCCCTGTAGCTAATTCCTTACTACCCCCCATCCAAAGTAAGATTAAGGAATGGTGTGTGTCTGACCTAGTACTTCTATCGCTCATCCATTAGAATAAATATGTAACAATGCAAAAATAAGACCTTTTACACATTTTCACCAGCTTTAGTAATTATGAAAACTTTAGACAAATTATCGGACAGGTTCAAATGGAGATTTTCGACCGTAGAGATTATTCTTAGAGGATTTTGGTTGGAGTTCGGTCAAGGTTGGATAGGACTTCCGAACAATCCTGGTACAAAACATATTAGAGGTCCTAAAGACAATAACTGTTTACATTCTACTTAATATTTGGAGATGTTTATTTATTTAATATTATGATCCCCTTGAAATTACTTCTTTTTTTTTTTGTTAAAATAATTTGTTAATTTGATAAATGCGGAATTTTATTGTAATGATAGTCCTATCACTTTTTCATACGTGTACTCCATCCAAATAAATATGATTTAAAAAAAAAAATTATAAAACATTCTTCTAAGTAGTTAAATATATAGTGTCAATTTTATTCATTCAAAAAATAAAGTGAATTACAACATAATTTTAAATAATAGTACCTATTAATATTGTGTTTTAACCACTCATTTTGGTTAAAAAAACAAAATTAATAAGTACTAATATTGTTACTTTTTAAAATTTTGTTTTGATTCGCTTTATTTTGGACTATCCATTCCATTTCTCATTTCTTCCTTCACCCCTCTATTGCCTCACACTCTCCCACCATTTTTGCTCTCTCGTCCCAAGCCCATTCTCTCATCTATCACTCTTATCTCTCTTTCGCAAACTCTTTACTCCATATTTACTGATCCTCCTCCCTTTTTACTCTTTCTTCTGATCCCCTTATCCATGTCTAACCTCACGTATTCTCACTTTCCTCTCTTCCCTTCCATAATCTCCGTTTCTCCTTCATTCGCTTGTTCCTCTATCCTTGTTTCAATTCTTTTATCCAGCCGCTCATTTCTAGCGCGCCATATTTTCTTATCACCTTGCTCTCTTGTTATCTCTAGTCTCTGTAGACAACTACTATGTGCTTTTCGCCTCACAGACTCCCTCCCACGCCGAGCCCACGCGTCCTAGCATACAAATGCCCTGTTATTATTCCGTTTTTCTTTCTCATCTTGACCTCCCTTCTATCGTTATTTGCCTTCTTTGATGCCGTCGTATTATCGATTGGTCGGGAAATAAACCTGAAAATACGTGTTCCACCATCTCCACCCTTCGGTTCTATAAAACTATTTTTCATATTTTTGCAATAAATTGCTATAAGAATTCTACTCTTTCTATTCATCAATAGCAAAATAATTTTGCTTTTTAAATAATGAGGTGAAAAATTTCTGAATAAACATTTTTAATAATATTTTAATTTTATTCTACGACTGTTGAATGCTTAATTTCACATGTAATTGACTAATTTCGAAAAATAAATTATTTTATTTTAAGCTACTATAATTAATTATATACAGTTTATAATCGGTTCTGTACCGTTCTATAACCATTAGTAAAATAGAAAAAATTACAATTAAAAAAGAAGGAAGGACTAATTGTCCAGTAAGACCAATGGTTAGTGCATCATTCGGATTTTATTAACTGATAGATGGTTATGGGCAGGAGTACATCTTCCTGGTAATCCATGCATCTTTTGAGATTAGTAATATAAGTTAACCAAGCTTCTTCTTCTATAAGAAAACTAAGTAATCTTTATTTCATTTTTGTCTTATTGACCTAAGTAATCCATGTTCATACATGTGTTAGAAATCTTCTTTTCATGTGTTAGAAATCTTCCTGGTAATCCATGCCTCTTTTGACATTAGAGATATTAGTTAACCAAGCTTCTTCTTCTATAAGAAAACTAAGTAATCTTTATTTCATTTTCGTATTATTGACCTAAGTAATCCATGTTCATTCATGTGTTCGAAATCTTCCTGATAATCCATGCATCTTTTGAGATTAGTGATATAAGTAAAACAATCTTCTTCTTTATTAGAGAACTAAGTAATTTATATTTCGTTTTTGTATTATGGAACTAATAATCCATGTTCATTCATGTGTTAAAAATCTACATAATCTAAACGTGTTCCTCATGACTGATAAATGCATCTTTTGGCATTAAAGATTGAAGGAATCCAAGCTTCCTCTTGTATAAAGTAACCTGCGTTTTATATTCACATGTGAGATTTTGATGAGTTCATAAAGTAACGATCTTCAGAGGTATTGAACTTGAGGAAATTTTTTTTCAAGTCCGATGATATAGGTCCTTAACCGAAGGAAATTCTTTGGTTATCAAGAGTTGCAAAAAAAAAGTTCTTTGACGTTTCTTGAATGCTCTACCAAGAGTAATATATTTTAGACAGAATTTTTAAATAATAGATTCAATGGATTAGATATGCAGTTAAGAACGTCAAGATAAAATACAAAAATAATCTAAGTTAATTATTAGTTCTCAAATGAACAAGTTGAAAATATCAGAACACGAATTAAATAATTATTTTAAACTTTTAAATGCAATGAATTTTTTTAATTTGATATTCTTATTTCTTTCTTCATTGTTTAAATTGTCGTTACGTATATTTTCCATTTACAAGAGAACTATAAATTTAAGGAAAAAATGTTTGAACGTTTAATTATAATTGTTTTTCCCCCACAAATTATTAGCCCTCCACATTTTTTTCTTCTGAAAGAAAACAATGTTTTCTACGTGGTCTAACAAAGGTTTACCCNTAAGCTACTATAATTAATTATATACAGTTTATAATCGGTTCTGTACCAGTCTATAACCATTAGTAAAATAGAAAAAATTACAATTAAAAAAGAACGAAGGACTAATTGTCCAGTAAGACCAATGGTTAGTGCATCAATCAGGTTTTATTAACTGATACATGGTTATGGACAGGAGTACAAAAACAAAAGAACACAAACATTCCAGTTATAAAGGTGAATATGAGGGTAGAGTCAAAATAGTTAATAGCAAAGCAACCAAGAGAATTAGCTTTAGTGAGTAAAGTTTTTGAATGCAATTTTTTTTTATAATTATTTTTAATTGAACAGAAAAATCACATTGGGAGTTAAGGTTTTTCTAAGCTTCAACATATCTTCCTTTCCTAAATTATTCGTAGTTATATAAACTCATTCAATTTATTAAACTATACCATATTAATTAAAATTAAATAAAATAAAATCGTTAAAATGGCTATTTAAGTAAATGTCCAACGTGCCAGAAAAATAAGCTATTTAAGAGTAGAGGTTATTCAGTAGTAATAATTTGAAATTCCAAATATTAATAAAAATACTGCAATGATGAAGAATTCACTTAATGAACACATAGGATATTTAAAAATTAAAAAAACATTAATTATTATGTCTGTGAAAGATGGTAACGATAAATTTATAAAACTTCCTAGTCCAATCTTCTTCATGATAACCTTAAGTGATCCATGCCTTTTTTGGCATAAGAGATGTAAGCTCTTCTTGTCTTAGATAAATTAGTATTGCATGTTCATGTGTTAGAAATCTTCCTGGTAATCCATGCATCTTTTGAGATTAGTGGTATAAGTAAACCAATCTTCTTCTTGTATTAGAGAACTAAGAAATCTATATTTCGTTTTTGTATTATTGAACTAAGTAATCTATGTTCATTCATGTGTTAGAAATCTTCCTGGTAATCCATGCATCTTTTGAGATTAGTGATATAAGTTAACCAACCTTCTTCTTGTATTAGAGAACTAAGAAATCTATATTTCGTTTTTGTATTATGGAACTAGTAATCCATATTCATTCATGTGTTAGAAATCTTCCTGGTAATCCATGAATCTTTTGACATTAGAGATATAAGTTAACCAAGCTTCTTCTTCTATAAGAAAACTAAGCAATCTTTATTTCATTTTGTATTATTGAACTAAGTAAACCATGTTCATTCATGTGTAAAAATCTACATATTCTAAACTTGTTCCTCAGGGCTGATAAATGCTTCTTTTGGCATTAAAGATTGAAGGAATTCAAGCTTCCTCTTGTATAAAGTAACCTGCGTTTTATATTCACATGTGAGATTTTGATGAGTTCATAAAGTAACGATCTTCAGAGGTATTGAACTTGAGGAAATTTTTTTTCAAGTCCGATGATATAGGTCCTTAACCGAAGGAAATTCTTTGGTTATCAAGAGTTGCAAAAAAAAAGTTCTTTGGCGTTTCTTGAATGTTCTACCAAGAGTAGTATATTTTATACAGAATTTTTAAATAATAGATTCAATGGATTAGATATGCAGTTAAGAACGTCAAGATAAAATACAAAAATAATCTAAGTTAATTATTAGTTCTCAAATGAACAAGTTGAAAATATCAGAACACGAATTAAATAATTATTTTAAACTTTTAAATGCAATGAATTTTTTTAATTTGATATTCTTATTTCTTTCTTCATTGTTTAAATTGTCGTTACGTATATTTTCCATTTACAAGAGAACTATAAATTTAAGGAAAAAATGTTTGAACGTTTAATTATAATTGTTTTTCCCCCACAAATTATTAGCCATCCACATTTTTTTGTTCTGAAAGAAAACAATGTTTTCTACGTGGTCTAACAAAGGTTTACCTCAGCAGTGCCAGGATTGAAGCATAAATTATATAGGAATGGTGTAATTAAGAGATAAAACAGCTGGTCAACTCAAAGGAAGACACTATTACAAAGGCATAAAAATCCAGAGGACTATTAAAATATTAATGAGGTCATCTGGTTTTGGGTTTGAGGCCGGCTGTGGCTAAATATATAATATTGGCAGGGGACCAGAAAAATCGGGGCTTATTTGGAATGTAGCCTACCATAACTGTATAAAGGCACATCGTTCGAGGCTAATGCCTTTCAGACCACAATCATAATAATGAATACATTTTGTATAATATTTCTGCTCAAATAGCTAATCAAATATACATATATACACTGAAGTTTAAATATATAAAATGACAATATTTTTGCTTGCATTTTAAGATTAAAAATAACTATTAATGCCAATGACGGAAATGACATTTCTTTCTGATTTCATGAACTCTCAAATTATTGCCAAGTATGCAAATATACATGTGTGTGTGTTTAATTTAATTAATATATATACATATTTATACATATAGGAGAATATATTTTTCCCTCTTTGGGGAAAANTAATTCATTATTAATTTCTTTCGATTATCTTCGCTTTATTATGGTTACTATAGTTAGAATATTAGGATGCTAGCAAAGTTACACTCCTGCCTCGTGGAATGTGCGAAGGAAAAAGGTACTAGTTTTTGGCGACAGTTCATTATGATAGAAATACATGTATATGCAAGGTCCCTATGGTAATGTAACCTACAGAAAGAGGAGTAATGACTCCTCACGGTAACATCTGTGACTCCTATATGTACAGGGTATTCGGAAGGCTCCCGTTATGGTACCGTCCAGCGCACACGGCAGCTGTGTGACCCAGTATCCAGATGACTTGGGCAGCTCCAGGAGGTGGACATTGACCGAGTTCTGGCGCTGAGAGTAGCGCGCCCTTCCTGGCACACTGACAGTAACTAAGGTTGCGAGCTGAGGCTACAAGACCTCCCCTCTACCTCGCTGGCCGGACACCAGTTGGCAGGACCTCCCGCCTCCTATTAGACAGCCGGCTATTTCCGCCATACCGAATCATGGTGCCATCCGGCTAGGATTAGGGTCAGGTTTTATGGCGTGGTTATTATGCCTGTGCGTGCACTTACCAGACCACAATCTTTATTTTTTATCAATTTGTCATGTAGCTATTTATTTTTTATTTTTTTAAATGAAAACTAAGTTCAATTTTCAACAAAAGAAGGGAGTAGGAGAGTGGGGATTGTTTGCAATGTCATGTAGGAGTAGAAAATGTTTTTTTTTTTTTTTCATAGAAGAGGTGTAATATTTAGTTTAGACGAAAGTATTTGTTCTTTTAATAACAATGTATTCTATAAGTGTAGTGAATAGAATGTTCAGTAACAAATACTCATCAACAACATTACTTAGGAATTCGCTTATTTTGCGGAGCTCCTACGAGACATAATTTAATTTTTGGCTACAGCTCAACAGAAATTACTATGGCCCGGGCCAGTCCTGTAGAAATAAATAGTTATTTAAACATTTACACGACGAAAATAGTAAGTAATTTCCATTAGAAGAACCCCCTTCTTCGAGGCTTTTTAGACTCGAAAGTGTACATTTTCTCTTAAAATGTTTGAAAAGGCAGTTGGCCAGATTTTCTCCCCCGGATATAGTTAAAATCGGAAAAGGCGATCTAGTATTCGCTGTTCAGGGGGGAGATCGGACAAAGGCATATAGCTGGCAGGCTGAAACAAAGCTTGGGCTACATCCAAGAAGTGATCAGCAGTTTCCCCCAGGGGCGCGCAGAGGAGGCCTCATGAGCTGGGGGCATATGTTCCCCTTGCTGGACCTGTTCAGACGGTAAGCGGCGTGTTCATACCCGGTAAGCGACGTGTTCAGACGGTAAGCGGCGTGTTCATACCCGGTAAGCGACGTTTCATACCCGGTAACCGGGGGCCGGGCGTATCCCCGTGCCACTTCCTCGGACAACCTGTCTCCTGCAGGTCTCTGTCACGGCCGACTCACATACTGTTCTTAGCAGCAATGTTTTAGACTTTTCTCTCCCTTTGCATTTCATTTTCACCGAGGAATAAATATAAATTAATTAAATAATAATGTATTTATGAACNTTAATTAGCCATCCAACATGGGATTATCTGAATTTAATGAGTCTTGCTGTTATGTAATTCTGTTTGATTTCTACATTGTAAATCTTTCTAGTCTTATAGAGGATCTTACCATGATTGACCATTGATCCATTTCCCAAATTAGATATTAGTAAAATTGATTTGCATACTTAATGTCTTTTTGTGCCTATATTTCCTTATTCTCTACTCCACGTGTAATAATCCTGATGTTCTAGCAAAATCAGGTTAATTATATACTTCAGACCCTGAGTCCTGTTGTTTCTTTTTAACTATTTTTTTTCTTATATTCTTTTATTCATTAAGAATATTTAAATTATAGATACCTTACATCACACATATTTTATTATGGAAATCCTCCATACTTGTGAAATGAATTTGGTTCCTTATGGTATTTCATGTGAATTGCATTTGTTTATTCCTTTGTCAAAGTTTTTTTAATAATTAAATTATATAATACTATTTATTATATCTAACTAATTATTCTATACACACACATATATATATTAATGATTATAAATGGTTTTTTTTTTTTATTTTTTAACTATATTTTACTTACTTCCCTAGTTAAAGTTTACCAGGTCATCAACTGTTTACCCTGCAACCTCAGACAAATTCAATGTGTACTTTTTTTTGTCATAACCAATACCCACAACTAGTGGCTCATCCTGCAACTCTGCCTACCAGTCATTCTTCCCATACTCTCATTCACCTAATATATTCACTTTTCACTACAAAATTCCGTCTTCCCTACATCATGAAAAACAGCTGTTTTAATTTAAATCCACTAATTTAAATCCCTACTCCTTCCTTACTCAATGATTTTCATACTCTCAACCACTTGAGAAATAACTCAAATCCAAATGTCACAGATCTTCAAAAACAACAACCCCATCGATCCTTTACATTCAGGTTTACGACCTGGATTTTCCACTCAATCCACTAGTGATGTAGTGTTGAAGATCACTAACAATATTCAACATGTGTTAGAAGAGCAAAAATTCACAATCCTCATCTTATTTGGGCTTCTCAAAAAGACGCTGTCGACCACTACATACCCCTATCCAAACATAAAAAGCTATCTAATATTTTTTTTTTTTTTTTTTTTAAATTGTATCCCTCTTAAAACTCCCTATCATCTCTTAACGAACTCTTTCAACGCTTTGCAAAAAGGAACGTCGATACCAAATTAGTTTATTTATTTATAAAATTGATAATTATGCGACTCAGACAAACACTCCCACACACACCACACATCGGGGTACGGGGGGAGTTTGAATTTCACTGTGTTTCGAGTCCTAAAGCTGTCAGACTGCCGCAGAAATTTTCTTCAAGCTTAATACAACCGACATGCCCTGTATACTAGGACATTTATTTAGTGATATAGGAATTCAGTAATTTAAAACCCAATCACTTTTAATTTATACGGAATTTATTGATAGCCAATAAAACTGCCTATCTTAACGATCTTGTCATTTATTAAGCTGAGTTCAATCTGCTATTCTCATTCACAAAAGTGACCTTCATAAGAAACTTGGCTAATATAAAGAAGTTTGAAAAGATCCGTTTTAAGCAATTTTTCAGTGTACTTAAAAACAGTTATTCTAAGCTGAATAACAATAATGCCTTGTGACTTGACAGCAATTGAGTGTGACATGGTGTTCGTATTGATCGAAAATGGTATAAGTAGGAAGCGTAAAGCAATTTCTTTGTACTGAGATGAAAATTTGGAATTTTACTTTTCACGTTGGTGAAAGGTGAACCCTGTATTGTTGAGATATATTTTTTCCTCGCGCTGTTTTATTATTAAATTCAATATAATGGACTACCTGAGTATGAAAAGGGATTATGCACAAGAACTCGTGGGAGAAAGCAATGAGTTCGAGTGCTTTTAAGAGTGGTCTTTTGAAGTTCTGACACAAAGGCACGTGGTATTCAATTGAGTGCAGAATTGATTGTCTCTAAATACAGATATGAAAAATATTCTTGAACAGGATTATTTGATTAATGCCAGCAACTACCGAGCCTTTGCGGGTTGACATTATACCCGCCATGGGTTGACATTATATTATGTCATTACCTAGTGCCATGGGTGGTTAAACCATTTTAATTGATCTGTAAATAATAATGAAAACTATTACCTCTTCCCCCCTACCCCAAGAAAAATTGATAATTTACGTTTAAATCTCAATAGAATATAAAATTTGAAAAACAAGATGCCTGTTTGCCAAAATTTTCGGAAATGGCTGAACATCAACCAGAATTTCAATCTGAACTGAGGCCTCATTTCAAATGAGCATAACCACTTTTCCCCATCAGAGTTAAATTGAGGGTTAAAATTTTAAAATATCTTTGAGAGTTAATTGGTTAAATCTAACTGAGGTGATGCCATTTAGAGAGATTTATATTTTTGGTTATTTTAGTTTTGTGAACCTCTAATTGATAGTACACAAATAAATCTTTTATATTACAGCTATGACGGAAAATTAGAGTGTAATAGTTCGTTTGATATAAATAGCATATATCATTTAAACATTTTATTAATATGGTCCTTCAGGAATTTCGATGGAGATACTTTTAAGACGCAGCATTAAGTATTGCTTTGGTATGGTATTTTTAATTTTTTTTTATTTCTTTGTGGAACACAAGACCCTATTAAGTGGCGAACCCGTTATGATTCATTCTTTTATATAATTGTTTTTTCAAATTATTTAGATGAACCAGTGGCAATTATGGTAGTAATGAATCATGGAAGAAGAAGTCCGATTCCAAACACTCTGTTGAGCTCCTTTCAATGCGAAATATTGAGATCATAAAAAGATACATATATATATATATATATATATATATACGNTCATCAAACTAAAGCCGAAGGATATATTGTTTTTTTTAATTACAATAAATTAGAATAAACTCAATAAATTTTATGTAAATAGGGAATCATGGCGAAGGATACCATCACATCTCTAAATATGAAACATAAAATAAGGTTATAGTAGAGATTTATATTTTACAAAATTGTTAAATAAGGTATAATACATTAGTTATAGTTTAACGTGTTCTGAATTCATGAATTAGACTTTTTGCTATTTCCTTTTTTGATATTTTATAGCATTTTAATATTTCAAAGGAATTTTATGAATGTTTCACTTACATATTTTAAATTAATAGTTTGACGGTTTTTTAAAAATTAAAATTACGTATGACTAATGAAAAAAATAGATTTAAATTTTGATTTATTGATTAAGAATACAACAGATTGATGAAATGACACTGAACTTTTCAAAGTTCCTGTTACTGATGGCAGGGAAATACGAGGGCCCCGAAATCCAGGTGAATGGGAGGGGTCCCTCGTCAAGCAGGTCAGTTAACAGAGCGCGTGTGCATGTTTGGGTTGGTGTGACCGGAAGGAAGGTTACAGGACACCAGGTTAGCTGTGTTCCTGCAGAAATTCGCAAGGATTCTTCTCCCTTTGGCGGCGAACAGTCACGCAGGTCAGGCGCGCTAACTACATCCGCCTCGCCACTCCGGAATTCCAGTTACGCCCTCCTTCACAGCCATGGCAGTCATTTTCTTTTTTTTTTTTGCCTTTCCTATTTGACAAGACATTTTCTTTTTTTCAAATGTGTGTGCTAATTTATTTAAGTATTCTCCAAGCATTTCTATGAATAAACTTTCACTGACCCTGGGTGAGATTCCCAATCGTCCCTTCTCGTATCTTCCATTCCTCTCATTCCCCAACTACCCATACTTGTCTCATCCTCACTCTACTTTTTAATCACCGGTAAACTCTCTTCTAAGAGCTGAGTTTGCAAGATTGGGGACATTCCACAAAGCCGATTTCGCCAATTAATAAATTAATCTGAAATAAGTATGTTAAGAATTATTTATTTGTTATATTTATTCCATTTAAATTAAAGAAATGTTTAAAATATTCAAAAAGTCCCTTTCCTTAATTCCTGGAGAAAACTCTCATTGATTATCCATAACAATGACGCACTCATTTTTTGTGAAGGATTAAATAAATAAATTTTTGATTATGTAAGTAATATCATTAATTAATTTTGACACCGATTTCCTTAGCGTTATCTTTTGTAAAATATCTTTGTTTACGAAACATCTGATATTGCCTTGAGGAAATCTCATATTATGATCAAAATTGTAGAATGGGTCGAAAAAATGTCAATTCTTATGAAAAAGTTTAGGAAACTGTGTACTCCCAAGGTTTAGGGAAGGTTACGAAGGAAATATGAACTGTTTTAGAAACTTCTTTCTTGTTTTAATTTATAAATAAACGTTCAGTATTTCTATAATGTCCATATTCTAATACAAACGCATGTTCAAAACCAACTGGAATAAATTTCCTTTGCTGCCAAACATAAAAGGCAGAAATAAAATGAAACCCATTGACTAAATAAGGAACTTTTTAATATGTCCTTAACTTTCGAAAGGGTAGTCAGTAATTCCAAATGTATAGATTTTATATAGAAAACAACTTGAATTCTGTTTTTTTTTTCATTGATATTAATTATTGTTTTTAGAGAATGTTAATTAATAAACTTGAATAATAATATGATACATGATTATGCAAATGTTGAGGCTCTAGGTTGAAGATTGCTAACGTCATTTCGTAACTTCAAGATAGCCAGTATTGGCGAAATTCAAGTTTAGATTCGACAGTGTAGAGCGATGTGTTAACTCTTATTTGACTGGATACTGACTTCAAGTTTATCGGCTTGCCAAGTGTGTTGATTTATTGTATACAGAGACTTCTTCTGTAACATTCGATCCTATTTTAAAATGTTCAGTTTTGTGAATCCCTAGCCAAGAGAGAAACGAAGCTAACATTACTGCAATATTTCTTCGCCCACTTGAGACTTAGCAATGAATTATCGAGAAATTTCAGGGACACGTGATTGGACATGTTACAGGTATTGTGGGCAAAGATCACGTTGAACGATATGTATAAAAAAAAAGAAAAAAGTCTAATAAGTTGCTCTTCTTCAATGAATTGAAATGTAGAAGACCTTCAAGGTACTGTTATTCCTTGTGATAAATTGCAATGACGTAGCCATGTTGGTTGAAAAATCAATTGGAGAATGCCAATTAAAGCTTTGTAATTAAGGTAAGACTGAAAGAGAATGGGGAATCAGTAAAAGGTGCCACTTTTAAGGAAGAAGGAAGAGAGAAATAGAATTAGCGCGTTATTAAGGGTGAATCCCTATGAATCCATGATCACGTAACTCTTATCCCCACGTGACCTCAATCAACCAATAAAATGCCTCAAAAAGTAAATAAAATCACAGACAACTGAAAAAAGCCAGGATTGGTTACTTTTCAAAATTAATGGCTGCAAGACGCACTGTTAAGCTGGAATATATTTGCTTTGGATAAATTTAAATGCTTAGTTATCGTCCCTAAGATAAATAAGTAAGTTTGTTAAAAATGTTTTCTCTACACATCTGTAGTATGCTGCGGTAAAGTGAGACTGGAGGTCATCAGCCGAATAATGATGAAAACCTTCGGCTATGAAAATGTTAAGAATATGGTGAAGATTACTCTAAAATGTTAAATCTTTTTCATGAGTAAATCACGATAATTTTTTTAAATAGAGATCACTTGATATAGTGATGTTTTTAAGTGAATAATTAATGGAAAGAATAATGCAAGTCATCAAACTAAAGCCGAAGGGGTTAGAATATCCTTAACGGACTATTTCTTCTCTAAAATGCTGTCAATTTGTTTATTTTAGGGCTTAAGAAATGTATTTAAGAACGTAGCAGTTTACTCAGCGAAAAGTCCTTGTACTTGTCTAAATGTTATCATACGCCTACGATTCAGGCCTCCAGAATCTCTTCAAGTACAACCATGATTTAAATTAACTAAAATTAATTAAATCAAATACAGATAGATAAATCATGCATATTGCTTTTAGACTTATAAGGTATCATAGTTAATTGAATTTGTTTCATATACCTCTCTTATGAATGAATTTCTAGCAAACCTTCGAGTCGAGTACCATATTCGACCAACTAATACATCCTTGCTTGCTCTAGAAAATTAAAGATTTGATCAAGAGCTCTCTGTAGACCGTAGAGCACGTCCGAGTTGGAAACAAATGTGTCAATGTGATTGACTTACAATTGTCTATCAATATTACCATCATCACAATGGTGTTGTTGATAAAGTCACAATATTTGGCCAAGTGAACAGCACACCTGTGCTTAAAAAAGAATCAACATACCTTACATTAAATTTGTACGTGAGGAACATATGAAAGATATAGGCTGGGCAGTAGACCACTACACCGTAAACAAATATTTTCAGTGACTTAATATTCAATATGGGGAACAAATTGTTTTTTTTTTTGCCCACTTTAATGTTTTGCATTGATTCTCGAGCATTATTTACCAATGCATCCCCTAATTAGTATGAGTTCGGAAATAATTAATATTTTTTTAAAACTTGCATCAATTTTATTTAAGCTATATTATTAGCTTTAGTATATGATATAATTTCACATCACAAAAATGTAATATGAATTTTATCACAACTTGTGAAAATCTATTAAGTTCATACCCAAAATTATACTGTCACATTAAATTTTTACCAGCCTTTTTTCAATTTAACCTGATGAATTAAACTTCACTTAATTTTAACTGTTGTTAAAACTTCAAAATTACTTATTTATGTATGCTACTTTCATATGCTGTAGTCTAATAATATTTTTTTGTTTGAGAGCATTATATTTGGGAAAGCTACGGTTCATTTCATTGGATGACGGTATCAGTATTAGTGAGGGGTGGGGTTTGGGAGGTTGATGGGGTGCTGGGTAGGGCTGGCTTAATCTAGACCTCTTGACCTCTCAAGGTCGACAAGAGAGTCAGACAACAGAGTGAGATAAATTGAATTGAAGGGGTTGAAGGGGGGAAGGGTGAGTGAGGCGGAAAGAGAAAAGGAAGGTCGGCACCATGATTCCTGATATGGGGCTGGTTCTGAGGGTGGCACATGTGTACAGATCCTGGTCAGTATCTGAGTGTGTAATGCATCAATACAAATTTAAAAAATGTGTATTTTAAAAATTATCTAATGTCGTTTCGGCTTACATCGTAAGCCATCTTCAGGGCTATCATGAAAGCTAGTGGGGACATCGTGCCACCAAGATCCCATTTTCATGACTAGGAGTCCGTTCCCTCAGTCATGAAAATGTGATCTAGGCGACACGACGTCCCCACTCGCCTTCACGATAACTCTAAAGATGGCTTACAATCTAAGCTGAAAATTTGGTGAATAATTCTAAAAATACACATCTTTTTTTAAATTTGTATTTTTTGGATCTACCTTGACTGAACCCCAACAAATAACATCTAATAATAAATATCTACGGTAAAAAAAAAAAAACTTTTATATGATTTAAGAAGTACGCAGTTTTATTAATTCATTATTAATTTATTTCGATTATCTTCGCTTTATTATGTTACTGTAGTTTGAGTATTAGGATGCTAGCAAAGTTACACTCCTGCCTCGTGGAATGTGCGAAGGAAAACGGTACTAGTTTTTGGCGACAGTTCATTATGATAGAAATACATGTATATGCAAGGTCCCTATGGTAATGTAACCTACAGAAAGAGGAGTAATGACTCCTCACAGTAAGAGCTGTGACTCCTATATTCAGAAGGCTCCCGTTACGGTACCGTCCAGCGCACACGGCAGCTGTGTGACCCAGTATCCAGATGACTTGGGCAGCTCCAGGAGGTGGACATTGACCGAGTTCTGGCGCTGAGAGTGGCGCGCCCTTCCTGGCACACTGACAGTAACTAAGGTTGCGAGCTGAGGCTACAAGACCTCCCCTCTACCTCGCTGGCCGGACACCAGTTGGCAGGACCTCCCGCCTCCTATTAGACAGCCGGCTATTTCCGCCATACCGAATCATGGTGCCATCCTTCTGTATGCCTTTCCTTTTCTCTTTCCGCCTCGCTCACCCTTCTCGCTTCAACCCCTTCAAGTCCATCAATCTATCTCACTCTGTTGTCTGGCTCTTTTGTCTCTCCCCAACACTTCCTTACCTGTTGGATTCGTCATATATATTTTTGTTCTTTCTTCTTTACCACTGCTTTATAACTCTTTCTTCTTCCTAATCCTTATATCTTTCTTTCAATCTTACACTCCTTTCTCTTCCTCTTCCTTCACAACTATCTCTTGATTGTTTCTATTACCTTACTCAAATAAACTTCCTCCCTCCCTCAACTCTCTCTCTTTCTCTCTCTCTCTCTTTCTCTCTCTACCTACCTCCATACCTCACTCACTCCCCTTCGCTCCAACTTTCTCTACATCGTCTAAGCCCATATTTAGATGTTTTATCTACGAGAGAATGTCAAATAATTCTCGTTCTGACCTATAAAAGAATGAAATCAAAATTCAAAACATGCATTATTTTTCATCATAACGTCTCTTATTACGAATACATTTGTTATATAAATGTATTATATGTTTATTACATTTATATTATAGTAATTTTATAAATATTATTTATTTTGTGGTCTTTAATCCCACGTAAATTTAGATAAAGGTTGGACTCTCGACACTAGTGCGGGGAATTTAATAACTTATCAGACTTGTCCCGGTAGCATAAGTGGTTAATGCACCGGCCCGGATAGCAGGGGATCCAGGTTCGCAAGTCTGATAAGTTATTAAATTCCCCGCACTAGTTCCCTTGCACTAAAAA